>JAQIWH010004504.1:0-16800 GCA_034695005.1 Cryptops parisi | reverse complement strand
GTTTTCCCAAATGGAATCTTATACCGACCAATATCCGCAGGCTGGCTGTGAATAATGTAGGGATAAAAAATTTTGACCTGAAAAAGTTTAAAAAGAAACTTTTTAAACATATTATGTTGGGCATGTGATTCTCGAATAAGCAATGGCATGTTTTCATTTTATATTTGTATTAAGTTTATAACTCATTTTTTTTAGTTTTGTTGTATTTGTTTTTTATGATGTATCTTTTAATGTTTCAATTATCCTTTGCTGATCCAGTTAAAAGATCAAAAATAAATAAATAAATAAATAAAAAAAAATATTTCAAATGATTTCATTCCTTTAATATACGAACGTCTACATAAATTCTTTACACGAAGCTATTGTGTGCTCATTTAAATATACTATTTTGTATTTTCAATCCCAATAGGATGTACATTTTTCAAATAAAAAAAATGAATAAAGCGATATCTCGCTCGACGTATACATCACGATCCTGCAGGACGTCAGCTTTTGTAAAATCTACTTTAACGCTATATTGAATTCAAATCTACGCTTTGTGTTTTTTAAATTTTTGTACTCTCAATAAACATACAGCTATTAATTTCTGATTTGGTTTTGAATAATTTTCAATCTTGTTGAAAAGAAAAGAGAGACTGGAATCGACCAACTAACCTAACAACCTTCATCGCACTACATACATATACAGTACACGACGCACATGTTGTGAGTTTTCAAAGCCGGCGTCGTCGTCACTGGGGAGAATTAGTAATTGCCATGGAAACCCCATTGAAAATCCTCTTTTCGTTATGCTCGTCAACAGCTAAACGCGTCGGATTTTGGGCTTCTATTGCTCGATGGTTTCGAGTGCACGAGCTCGATGTGCTTCTGCCTCACAATTCGAGCCTCTTATGAAGTGCTGGACATTGAATGGCAATCGACAAGCCTCGCGCGACCTTTCGGGGCCAAAACTGGGCGATGATCGCAACGCCAAAATGAACCCGGGGATCAAACATTTGCGGGGGGGGGGGAGGGAAGGAGTGGGAGAGACGTAGTTACTGCTCGGTAAACCGCCTCTTCCTCTGAGCCAAGTTGAGTGAGCACACAACGGGTTAAGTGCAAACGAGATTCGTTTTGCGTGTTGGTGTGTGGAGAAAGGAGAGGGTGGGGGAGCATGTATGTGTGTTGTGTTGTGTTCTGAGTGTCGAGGAGCGGCGGTGCAACGTCGAAAACAGACGTAGCGTTAAGTGGCATAAATTATTGGTACGGCGGCAACCAAATTATGCACCGCATTAATCAGTAAGTTCAATTATTCAGAGAACAATTTTCACCCTACTCCCGGATCCGCTTTTCGTGGTCGGGAAAAGGCGACACAAGTTCTAAACCAAAAAGACGTGACATAACACATCGTGACAATTTTTTTTCCCACAATCAAAAGAAATCTTTCAACCTAATGCATTTTAAAGAAACGATTTCAACTTATATATACTGTATCTGCAAAATCTGAATTTTAAACTTTTTTTTTCCTAATTTTTAGTCGTACGGCGATTTTGTCACAAATGCTTTCGTGTTATTTTTACAGAAAATATGAGGCAAATTAAACGTTTTCAACATAGAAAAATTTAACATGAATTTTTTGTAAGTTTATCAAAGGTAAAAGTTTACGTAAACAAACAAGAAATCTTTGAACATCTAAAATAACAACCAGAATAGCCAAAATACCAAACAAAACGTACGCAAAGTCATACAATTAAAATACGACTTGGCCAACGAAATGAAGGAAGATATTTGTTGGAAACAATTTTTTTGTGTAATTTTTTGAAATGAAATTAGATATGATATTTGAAATCTACAGTCTGTATTCTTACAATGATTTAAAAAACTAATGAGATCATGATTTTTGAAACAAGGTTGTCCTTATAATGAGAGTAAAACAAAAAATGTATACTGAATCGGGGCACTAGCCAATTTTGTTCCAATATTTAAAAAAGTACTATCCTTAAAATTTCGTGAATTTCTGATAAAACTGAGAGGTCAATACTAAAATTGGAAACATTGAGATTTGACACACATGAAAAGAAAAAACAAAAGTTTTATTTTGAATAAGAGCATCAGCCTATCTTGTTCCAATATTAAAAAAAGTGGTATTCCTAAAATTTAACCCAATTTAGATGACATTGCTTCCGTAGTTTGATAGATTGGTTTGAAACATAAGTAGCATTAACACGCAATTTTTTCAAGATTTTGGTAGCGACCCCGAAACAAAATTAACTTAATTTCACCAAAATTACCTTTTTTCACACTAGAACAAATTCAGAACGTGCTGTTTTTTTCAACAACTTAAAAATAAGGACCACCCTCACGTAGGCTTAAGTAAAATCGTATCAAATCTTTTTACAGAAAATATGTATTTTAGGTTCATTAAGAAGTTAAACCATAACAATCTAAACAAACTATTTCAATAATGAAATTCAATCAATAAGTGAAGTTGTAACTTATAGATGCAAAATCAATATACACACCCAATATAAAGTATCTCTTGGCTTGTTTTTTTCTTCTCCCGTTTCTTAAATACAGAACTGCACTCCCAGAACATTTTTTAAAAAATATATATATATATACTTTTTTCTACTTTCGATGATGGATCTCTACCATCGATCGCATCTGACAGACGACTCACTGTGAACCCTAAAGTTTTATCAGCATTGTTTGACAACCTGTAAGTCTAACACTTCGTGAAAGATGAAACCATCCATCAAATACCCCGTGAAAAACTAAAAGTGTCAATAATTTAAAAGAACTGCCTTCGAATCGTTCAAAACGGGAGACCGATCTTTTAAATCTTTTTTTCTTATTATTTATTTTGCCTTAAATCCGACTAAAAAGATCAAAATCTTTGTTTGTACACTTACAAAGAATCGATCCTACGGTGCAATTACCACAATTTTTTATATAAGTATCTACAACCATGCTAATAACACTCACTTCTTCCAAAAAACATTTTATAGCTCAAACAATGCAATCATGGTTTATTACGACTTTATTCAGACACACAAACATTTGTAAAATTTCAAATTTTTTAAAAAATTCTACACTTTAACGGTGACGTGTAGATCCAACAACATAAACACCATATAGACACATCGTAAAGTCAAAATGTCACTAACGCCACGTCGTTCACTTTAAACAGGCAAACGACAGCCCTGTCATTCACGTTGCAACAAACCACATGATTGCAATTCCGTGTCCTCTTTTGTGAACGCAAATTGAGCGAAGTTGACAAGCACAGAAGCGAATTGTTTTTGTTCTTTTTAATTTTACTTTCGCTCATTTTAACCAAACACAATTGGTCTTAGCAGGGGGGTTCAACGCCACCACCACTACCACGTGAAAAGCGCTAAATTCGCCTTTACCCCCTTTCCCTTCTCACTCGTTAATTAATTCTTATCAAGCTCGTGGCCCCTTCCTTCACCCCAAGACCCCATCCCTCCTCTTCCTCACGAATATTGATGTCCAAACGCTTTTCTTCTCACTGCCAGTGATAAATTAAGCTCGGGTCAGGAGCAATTGTAGCAACCTGTCAAGTTCGAGACGAAAGCGACAAACCTTAAAAGACGCACTTTTAACGTCACCGCTAACTTTTATACCACAAAGTCTTCTTCGCCTTTTCTTTTCTTACTCTTTCTTGCAACCCATCACCAACAAAAAATAGATAAGTTATTTTTTAGGTATCAATTTAAACCGATATTTTTTTTTTGAATAATCAAGTTGTTTTCACTCCATTTATAGTGATGGGTGATTGTGATGAGCTAATAAAAGCGAAGTTCAATTCATGTTTCATAAACCGGACTTCAACAATATTTTTTGAGCAAACAATAAATGGACACTATGTAATTATTGACATTCAACAAAAATATATCATAAAATTACTACTGCTATGAGATTCAGACCCATGATATTTAATTACAAGTAAATTTTTAATCAACTTCTTATATCTAATCTTCCTTGTACAAGTTTCACAACTATCATGTAAACAAATTTTGTACGATTTTTCAATTTTAACGATTTTATTAACCTAATATGATAAATGTTCTTCACAGAATTATTAATTAAAAACTCTAATAAAAAATTTTAATTACAAAGATCCGTTTTGTACAGATAATTATTGTATTTGTTGTAAAAGATGTCCCAACCAAGTTTTCCCCAAGTTCATAATTAAAAAGTTAATATGATGAAACTTATAGCATCTATTAGATATAATAGCATCTTGAGAAGAATCTTTCCATAGTGCCATTTTTATTGACCTTGAAATTAATTTTCAAAGAAATTGCACAATGCGTCGTAGGTATAAAGTCATATTTAGAAAGTTGTAGACAATAGCCCATATAGTAAAACTTTACCGTTGTTTAATTTAGTTATAACAATCTAACTCAGAAAATAATTATCTAACACTATACACAGCAACATACTGCTGCAACAGCTTTACTGCATATCAATTTTGCTATGCAGTCAAAGTAATTTGACAGTCAAGTAGTTGTTAGGCAAATGTAAATTAACCATGCAAACAACTAAATTCACTTTTACTGCATAGCAAAATAGATATGCATAGCTGCAACACCCTGTATAACAGTAAAAAAAATTTCATGTATACATGAAATTTCTTTTAGTGTTATACAGGGTGTTGCAGCTATGCATATCTATCAGTATGTTATCAGTAATTTTGTTGAACTTCTTGAAATGTTAAAAAAAAAATTTTAAATCAGTATTTTAAATAGTTAAACTTTTTTACACTTTTCAACTACTAATAAAATCTTTTAAAATCCTTTACGATTCTTCGTTTTGCATCCTCAATTCTACTTTTGCAGAGCATCATGAATTAACTTTAACATTTTGATCTTTGACATTTTTAGTTAAAATTCATATTAATTCAAACGCACAAGTTTCAACCTAACAACTAACAACAACTTTACACATATCCCCCAATATACAATCATGTAGTTGAATATACACTTCTAACAAGTGAAGCGCACAAACTTAACGAGCTCTATTGAACGCATTAACAACGCATCGAAGAACATTTCTTACAAAGAATTTGGTATCCACCCCATCCAAAGTTTAGTCACTTTAGTACATCCTCACACCTATTATCATCATCATCATCGTCATGGCACCACGAGCGACCAAGTCCATGAAGAGGCCTTCAACGAGTGACAAATGAAGCAAGAGAGACAAACTACGACCACAGACTGAGCTGCATCTCAAATAACAATGGATTGCCAACGAACGACATCCTTCGAAAGAATTTAAAGAATGGTTGAGTAGCAACAGAAGCCAAATAGGAAGAGAAGACAAGAAAGAAAAAGTACGCATTCAGTGGAAACCTTTACAAGAAGAAGGAGACAAACGGAAAGTGGGTGTACAAAGTAGACGAGGCAAAGCAACGTATTTCCTCCACTTGGTCCCCTCCCTCCGTTCTATTGTCCCCCTTAATGCGATAAATTAGTGGACATTTTGGACGGAAATTACCGACAAACTCGACCGAAAAAGGAGGAGGAGGAATGGCAACGTTCCTTCTCTTTCGCTCTTTTAGAGAAAACTAAACTGCTAAAGAGGCCGCAGAAGGAGAAACTTCCTGTTCCACAAACGATAAATAAAAACACAACGAAGAAAAAAACAAGAGAAGAACAAAACAACAAATGGGAATGTGGTACTTGCAGAATGACGAAACTCAGAACCCCAAGCGTGACACTGACACCACTTTCTTCGCGCTGAAAAGTTCATTTATGACGAAACCAAGACATTGAAGAAAATAAACAATGTTTTCATGAAAATGATACGTCGTTTAATTTTCTACAACGATAATAAAGAAAATACTGAAACAAACATAAAAAAACCGACAATCACGGCGACAAGTAGTAGCGTGCGAATGTTTTTGCTTAAGAAGAAGTTGCCAGGAAACTTTGATTAACGGTTCAAGCCTAAAGTCGTTATTAATTTGGGTTGTTAATTTAGAAATGTCAGAACTATTACTGGAAGAATGTTGTGAAAAACAAAAGAAATTTGCGAATGTGAGAAGCCAATGGTCTGCGAATGCAGACATTTTACAATTGAAACGTTGAGTGCAAAAGCGGCGTAAATCCGCTTACGTCGTTATTGCTTAAAATGCATATATTTAATCGTTTTAGACCAGTCTATACATTGAGTTACATATAGTTTGCACTTTAGGACTTTTTAGCAAGAATATGGAACATGACTATTGTAAATAAATAAATTTTTTTGTCATTTTTTTTGTCGTTTCATTTCCTGGTTGTTTCACTTACTTGCTTCACTTCCAAAACGATGGAAAAGATTTTTAGAAAAACGAAGTAATTGTATTTATAGCACGATATTTGGAATAACGGCGCAATGCATTTTTAACTCGGAAACTAAAATTAACAGATATTTTGCAACACCTGTTCAGTTTCTTTCTATAAATATACAGTTAACAAGAATGTTTTTGAATCTTAAATTTGAAGGTGCCAGAAGTTTTTCACCTTTTTTCTCAAAAAATTAATTTTTTAAATTACACCGTTATTCCATCCCAGCTCCTCAATTCTTATTGCAAATAAACCAACTGACGAATAAACTCGCAATGAGCATTGTGTTTAATCCTTGATTCTTTTTTAGAAATGCCAAAATTGTTATTAGAAGGGCATTGTAAGGAAAAGAAAAACTCATGAATGTAACAAGTTAATAGTCCGCGAATGTAGACACTTTGCAATTCTTATTGCAAAGTAAGTTGGCGAATAAACACATAAATGTTCAGATTTTACTATGCACGAATTTCATGTCCGTATCTTTTATTTTACATCAAATTCTGTAAAAGAAAGACTCGCGAATGTAGAAGGACTTTCCAATTAACTCACCGCAAATACACAAACTGACAAATCACCGTCCACTTAGCGAATAAGAAAGGTTTATCGTGCGGAACAAAGGATTTTGCGCTAAAAGACAATATAAATCTAACACTGCTTTTTCTTTAATATTTATATAACAAGCGACGCACGTTAAATCAATATGCAGGTGAACACTATTACCAACTTAATTAAGTCACAGCATTAAAAACTAAAAAACGGCAACCAATCTTTCTCACATTTTTCTCAAACCTCATAATTCTTCTTTTGACACCTACAACCATCTTTATATCCTCAGGGTTAATGGCAAACCACAATTAGATGATTGGATTCTTTATTATACCTTAACAAGTTCTCTCCCCGCCCCTTCACTCCCCCTCCCTTAATTTTCCTTCACTTTTTCTCTCCTATCATCCCAAGGCGACTGGTTCAAAATACAGAGACAGTTCCCTTATCTAAGTCAATGCTACATTTGCTTCTACATCCACTGCATAACGATCCCCATTTTTTCTCATATTTTTATATTTGAAGTTAAAGAAAAAAGAAAGGTTCTTTTTCTTAGATGAATTCACTAGTGGTTCAAGGTAGTTAACCACCTTGGCGTTTCTCTCTTAGTACTCTTTGGGGACCAATCGGAATGTCTTGGTCGCTGTTCTCCTCAACATCGTCGTTCAACCAAAACTCCTTTGAATCGGTCAGTTAAACGTGACGAACGATGTTCCAAAAAATACGTATAAAAAAAGGAACTAATAAAAAATGGTGACCTTAGAAACTCCTACATCCATTGTGTACGAGTGAATGAGAGTGTGAACGACAAAAAAGAAATCACACCATGAAAAAGTTGGTATAAAACTTACTAAAATGTGTCATTGAAATTACCCCCAAGACACCACCATAAAGAAATCATATACATGTACTGTAAAGTGCAAATTATACACTTTTAAAAATGTTTTGTGGTACGAAAAATAGTAATAAAAACAAACATGTAATTTAATCTTATTTCAAGTCGGTAGGGCATCTATTTTCTTTGATTATTGGGAAAAACGTACATTAACAACCGTTGTATCAACTCTTTTACAAAATGTTGTCTTGGAAACAACAACTGCATAAAAACATTTACTTCGACCGACACTAAGTGTTACAGTCAACTAAACAAAAATTGGTCATATAAAGGCATAACCGATGTCACGTTTTTTGATTTATTACACTACTGAAAATATGGTTAATGGAAAAATCAAAATATCAAAAATTCTACAAAAACACAAAAAAACAAAACAATCAACTTTCTTCGGTCAAATCAATTTAGTTGAAATTAAGTGAAATAAACTTTCAAATGTTTAGTAAATCGCAAAATTATTTCGCTTTTTCATATTACTAATATTACTAATAGTTTGTTTTTTAGAAATATACACTACTCAAAAAATTTAGAGAATATTTCAAAATAGTATGAAGGAAATATTCCTTACTTTTTATAAGCAGTGTATTTTTATATAACAAATGTATAGTAATTAACAGAAAATCGGCAAAACCTACTTGAAACAATCCATTTTTAACATTTGTCAAGTTCCAAGCGGTTTCTGTGTATTGCCCTTTGTCTACACATAAAGTGCATTAAATATGTGTATTAATTTATAAAATCAACTAAACATTTATTATACAAACTTTCTAACATAGTTAATAATGAATAAAAAAAAATTAAATAAAAAACTTCTATCTTACTGACTAGATGCAATTTTGATTGCACCAGTAAGGTAGAAAATTTGGTTTAAATATCTTCTTTCATTTATTTGTTATTCAGGGTGCAGAATTTAACATTTCTTATTATAGCAAAAATATCCATGAACATCACCAAAATAAACGATAAACACAGAAGAAACATTTTCCGACTCGTTAGTAACGTGAAGCTACGCATTTAAGGTTTTCCTACGATTAATTTTTTCTCCTTCAACGTGGTAGAATTAGCGCTGGGTTCTAATTGAAGGCAAAAAACTTAAACGCATGTACGACAGTACTATGCGGGCAAAGCAGAATAACAGACGACGACGACGTGTAGGTACCCAGAGTGCCTTGGGGAAGAAGGAAATGCTGTGATTGCGACGAAAGTGTTGCCATAAAGGGTGCCAACAAAAGCCACCCACGTGAGGCTTGTCGACAGAATTAAAGCCGATGGGAAGAATGAGGATGACAAAAAACGAAGAAGGGGTTAAAAAAGAAACCCTTTCTAATAGAGAGAGGAAACGAAATTGGTCTTGCTCCAGACTGCGCCAATCTTCCTAATGCACGTGGACGGAGGCCCTTTTGTTTAGGACCCGATAGCAAAAGCACATGCACACACGTTCGTGGGTTAATGCCAAAAACACTTTTCTATAGTTTTTTTTCAGATATATCCCTAAAACCATTCTACATATATACGTACATCGAGAAATCACTTCTTTTCTATTAGAAAAACTATACCCGGAAGAAAAGTCTGATGTTGGTTTGTCAGTAAAGAGAAATGATATTTTTTTCATTTTTTTTTTTAATCTAATCGATATAAAAAAAAAACAACCCAAAGCAAAGAAAACAAACAAAAAAGATCTCTAAAAAAACTCCATTTGATATTGAGGTTATAGAGAAAAAAAGGAAAACGAAAATAATGTAAAATAAAGTAAGAAAAGAAAAATCAATTTCTATTAAATAAAAAAAAAATTACCATAAAGGCATGTCGAAAAACATGACATGTAACTTTTAGCATAAAATAAAACATTTAATCATCATCGTGTTTTAAACCTGTTTAATAATTTAACTAATTCTTGGTAAACATGAGTTAAAATTTAAACCACACTCCAATCAATACAGACATTTTTTCTTTGTCACACAAAATTCCAGTTTACATTGAACCCCTCACGTAACTTCTGGACATTGAACTATAAAAAATGATTAAATTTTAATTTTATTACATTAAAATTATAATAAAAGTACGCCTATGGTTATGTTAACAAAACTGTTTTGTTACACTTCTCAATACAGTGGAATCCGGTTATTATAATCACGAATGTTATCAATTGGCTATTGTTAACATAATCAGTCGGTCCCAAAACAGTTTTAGAGTTTTTTTTATCCATAGTTTGATGCTATCAACCGGTTATTATTATCAAAAAGCACTAGTCCCAAAGTGATCACAATAATCGGGTTCCTATTTAAGTGAAACTGAAAATGAGATATATTTACTACAAAAACCGAGACATTTCCAACACTGAGTAATATACGAAATTGTGAAGAAAAGAAAAGAAAATTGTGATTCATCCTTTTTCTCTTAAACAAATTGCAAACAAAAATGACGACGACTTTTTCTATCAACGCCTTCATCATTTGCAATTTTTCAACGAAAAAAAAAATTATCATCACTTAACAAGAAACATATGGTCAATAAAGCTTTTTTTAATAACAGTTGACACAAAATTTAGAAAGAAAAAAAAAGAACTGCAACAGAAAAAAAAGTACCATTTCATGCAAGAATATGTTTGCATAATTCACTAAAGACTTGGCACGCACGAGTCGTAATTAACGATTATTCACCAGTTGACTACACCCTCTTTTTCATTAAAAGTCTTCTTCGTGAAAGACGACGATACACCAGTTTGTGTCTGTCGTCTAAACAGCCAAATTTTTCTCATCATCAAATTACCTTCCTCAACATCTAATCACGATCTTTCGACAAGACAAAACAAATAGAAGGTTCGCCGTACAGAACTTGCAAACAATTATATGCACTACACGGTGTACAAAAAAATAAAATAAGCCAATAAACATTACCCCCACCATGAACTTCAACTCATTTCAAACCAACCATAGCGAACCTTTTATTCTGACAAACCATTGGTGAAAGAACACAAGGATGTGTTCTTGCCCTGGTAATTTCTGAAGCCTACTGAAACTTCAAACATCATTTAATAAAGTCTTCGGGGCATAAGCCACAAAATTCACTGCACACATTCAAAAGCTTCAGACTACTCATGTTAATTCACTTTGCATCGCCAATCCTGTTCTCTTTTCTCTTTCAACAAGCTTCTCGCAAACCGACCATTTAAAAGACTGTTTTTCCAACCTCTCCCAAAATTTATTCAGGAACTGCTCCAAAAATGTGGAAAACCGAGTTTCGGTAACTAGTGGCGAAGAATAGAATGGAACTCCATTCTTTTTTCAATTCGGCTCGTGTGAGAAAGCCCATGATATTTCACGCTCAGGTAAACATTGAACGATACCGTCCTTCCCAAAAATTTTACATTATCTCGCCCAAGAGTTGCCAGATTGTGCAACTTCTTTTATAGATAGGAACGCCTTAAATCTTACAACTGAAATGTCGGAACCCCAACCACGTGATCACTACTCTTGCCAAGATAAAAGAAAAATTGACGCGTATTCGAAGAAAAATGAAGACCCTGGTGTAAAAAGATGTTGAGTAACGTTTTTGTCAAAAATGACTTAGAAGCATCTTCGAATATGTTAGGTGCAATTTTATCTTTCTGACACATACTTTTAAGCGAAACCGTCAAAATGTGCAAAGGTATTACTGCAAGAAGTGTGAAGTGGCCCATAGACAGAATGGCAAGTTCAGATCTTCAAACGCGTTTTCATCAAAATTGTAAACATTTTACTAAAATCTTATAGGTAGGTAGGTATTTGGGGTTTAACGAGGGCACCGACTGGCTTTTACAGCTATGTCATTTGGCCCTCAAACTTTATTTAAATCAGAAATACAGAAATGACGATGTGATGAGGATGATAAACATGGAACAGGGTTTTATGAAGCAGGAGGAAACGGGAGTGCCCCGAGAAAACCTGTCCCCGCGGTGTCAGACCCTAAACTGAACCCACACGGCACGAGTGGGAGGCGAACTCACCAACCAACTAGAGTACCGGAGGTGGATACCCTAACCACTAGGCCACCGCAAGGCCCCAAAGAGGTCTAAAAAGAGCCCTCGGAACGTATACTAACATAATATTACCATGAAGGTTATTAATCTTTAAAATAGAAGATAATTAAAGGATTCTATTCTTCTTCTTCTTCTTTTCCTTTTTATTTTTTTTTTAAAGAAACAAAAAGGAAAAAACCAGGCACAAATCTTAAAAACCTAACATAAACTATATATTAAATACTATTGATCCCATTGGATTGTGTTAAGCCAAATAAGAAAAATAACATAAACAAATTAAAAGTAGCCTTCGGACACTATTCGAGATGTCGTTCTACGAATCTATTACTAAGTTTTGCCAACATTACAGTTTTACCCACGCTACTATTTTATCAGCAAAAATTGAATCCTTGAGTTGTGCAATGAGGTACCCAGGCCATCCAAATCACCACATAAAAAAGTTCCTGCAAAGTGACCATGCTAATACAAATAAATAAATAAATACAAGAAAGACGCGCCACTTCACACTAGAAATAAACAGGAATATACGTACTGTCCATTCATACATCAACAATAGGTTCCCATATAATGCGGTTAATGATTGGAACAAATGACCGTACGATATAAGAAATACGTTATACCGGTGTTCGTTCAGACCACAAATGCAGCCGTTTTAACTTAAAGCTTTCCAACGACTACTTATTAAACAATCAAGTTAAATGACTTTCTAGCCTAGTCATAAAAGCTGCTCAATAAAGCAAAACAGAATGACAATTTTCAGTTAGCCACATTATATAGTTTACATGCAGTAGCACCCTATTATTTTTAATTCAATTAGTAGTGTTTTACCTTTCAGAATTGGTTTTTCATTCAGCTTTAGCTTCTGATCTTTATCAATCAATTAAGTTTTGTGACTCGATAGCCACAAAATCTCGATTCGATAGTCAAGAACCAAAAACAAACAACCAAACATTGTCAGTTATACTCTACACTTTCGACTAACTAGCACTAGTTTCCTAACCAATTTGTATTGTCTTAGCCGTCAGATTCTGTTAATGGCCTTCGTCCTGCGTTTTTACTTGTAATTAGTAGTGTAGTATCTTCTTAACGTTTTACTGCTTTTTATAGCGCAACAATTTTTTAAAGTGTCCTACCTAGGTAATCCTCATGCTGAGGACTGTATTGACACTTTTTATTTGCAACATTTCGTTTTCTTGCATTACTTTGTCATTTTTTTTTCTTTTCTATGTCCTCTTATACTTTTTTGGATGCTCCAATAAATAATAATAATAATAATAATAATAATAAGTACAAGAAATATAAAAATTTATATACTGTATATGTAACATTTATTTCATTGTTTTCGTCCCTGAGACACACTTCGATAAAAACTTCGACATGATATTGGTACGTCATGAGAAGGCGTAAGCCATCGATCATCTTTGACTCGAGTGGACGGATGACACCGTCACTCACCCATCGATGGCTAACGCGTCAGTCGCATAATGACGATTCGGTTAATCGTTCTCCGAAGAAGGACGAGCGGTGCTACCGTTCCTTTTTTTTTTGTTTTGGCAACCATGCCACGCGTGTGGAAGAAACGCGACTGTTGGCAGCAGCCGGATGTCGCAGCCTGCCTGCGACGAGGCAACGCCATTAACGAGTTGGCCGCCGTCACCGGCGACGAAGCACCATCATCACCCAGCGTCAGTCACCACCAGCGCCGAGATGAAATACGGCGGGCGACGGAAAATCGTCGTCTGGAGAGACGAATCGACCGTTCTACCACTAAGTAGGCAGGAGCCGATGCAAAGAGTCCAACTCGAAATAAGGCCTGTCTCGTGCTCGTCGACGACGAGATAAACACGAAAACAGGAGACGACGACGAGCAAACCTCCGCGCTGTCTGTTCCTCCCTCGCCAGACATTCAACGATGCTGGCAGCCATTCGTCTCCTCCTCGACTCTTCCTTCTTCCGCTTCTCCTTACCTCCCCTCCCGCGCACTCGTCATCAGCCAAGCTTGACTCGGAGCAACGCCTAAAAAATACGTCCTTCTTCACAAAAGATTGAGAAAAAAGACAAAAAATAAAAAAAAGGGTGTTCCTCGCTCGATGATTTTGGTGAAAAAAACAACTAACAACAACCACCACCACCGACATCTTATTTCGACCGTCATCGTTAGCTCCAAGGCTGAAAATGGGCGACATAAACTAAGATAAATAACGAAATGAAAAAAAGATGGCCACCAACTGAGACGACACTGCTTTTATGTTTCGTTTTTACTGCATCCAACGTTAATTATCTTTCTTTTTTCCGCGTGCAACGAATGATTTGCAGACGCACTAGACCATAAATGGTTCTGCAACTTCTTCGTTTGGCAAATACAACTGAAACATTTTTCAGCTATTGGAACGGCAGCGCATCTTTTGAAAAACAAACTTTCCACGACCACGACCAAGTGGCTACTTTGGAATGATGCTTGCTTCGGCTCGGCATCATTTATTTGGCAAAACACACACCGTGTATTTATTCTACGCAGTAAACTTGTAAAACTCCTTGAAATACTTGAAATGGATTTTTTGGTTTTGAAACTTTACGACGTGTTGACCTTCTATGATCCAAATAGCCTCGTACGGCTATTTTCTTGGTAGAAAAAGTAGCAAAAGGAAGAGCTCAGTTTTCCGTTTTATTTATTACGGTTTTGAAACCGTTTCTCTCGAAGCACGTCTTGCTGTTGGTGGTAAACGAAGAACGAGATGCACAACGCTGCTAGACGATAAATAGACCTTGTTGATAATTCGATGGCTACCACTTACGGAGCGGAAACTAGGCCTATCCATCCATTAACGCTACTGTAGATTTGCTGAGTTCACGCGAGAGAAAAAACGAATGGGAACAGAGCCAAGCTACGAAACAGAAAACAAGAACGAACGAACAAAGAAAAAAGTAGCGATTCGACCCATCAGCACATTCAGCCGAGAGCAAACTCCCTCTCCCCCGCCCGATGAGAAAGGTGAAGTCGCGAAAACGCAGACTTTGTTTATGCCCCCGAGTGAACGAGCTGCCACTCGCAACCCCAACCAACCCGTTTTTAAAACAGATAGGCTCGACGACGTGAACAAGTGGTCGGCCCACTTTCTGGCACAAACGTCCATCGCCAATGCGTTTTCAACCCTTCGGAACCTCGATGATACGAAGAAGGCTATAGGTAGGACTCGGTTTGTCCACAGAAAGAGAGACACACATCACCTCGTAACACGTGTACTCTCCGAGCTACCCGACTAGTAGCTTGAAATGACACACAACGGTGATGACATTTCCTCCTTAGAACTTGGGTCTCGAATCATTTTGCGAGAAATGCGCGTACGAATCATCAGGCGACGGAAAGGTGATAAGATAACGGGTCAACGTCGTCACGTCATTTCCAACACTTAACGGTAGTAGGACCGTGATACGCGGCTGGCTGGCGAGGGTGCTACAAGGGCGAGTCGAAAATCTCCTGTGAGTTTGTTTTATCATTATTATTTATTTCACAGTCAAAAGACTAAAATAATATTGTAAAAAAAAAATTTTTTTTTCTACAACAGAATACAAAAATGAACATAAGTTACAAAGTTTTCGGTTCGTTCTTCTTGCGGTACTAAGTTCCTATTGAAGATGGTTGTTTGACACCTTACGTGAGACGTCAACTTCCAAGTCGAGTAGCATTTGCACCTATCGACATTCAAAGACCTCTAGCTTTAAATCTCTAGTATTTTTTTTTTAACCGGAAAAATGTACTCCCTTTCAGAGCACAGAGGTACCTACGAGACAGACTTGTGTTTTTATTATTTTTTTATATTTATTTTAAAGTAAATAAGCATGTCCATCGTTGTCCTGTATTTGGTCCATGCTTGGGGCCATTTCTAAATCTTAGAGCAAATTTCCAATTCGAAACTCCTCCCTCCGCGTGTAACTCGACTCGAGTGTGAAGCCTTCTTCTTCTTCTTCTTCACCACTGCTCGCTACTACAGTACTACTCAACATTCAGTTAACGACTTTAGTTTTAAAGAACTTGGTCGGTTGGTCGATCGATGGTCGTGGAAAGAAAACCTAACCACCACCACCACCACCACCACAGCCACCGGTGGGTCGCGATAATGAAAAAACGTACGAGCGGTGGTAGGGGTTGAAAAAACCGGAGGGGGTTGACTAACAAGCCATTCCGGAACAGCCTCCTTTTCGATATGAGTCCGACGCCGCGATGAAAACACGCGAGGACGCTGCGCGCCGAGTCCACCTCCCCATCGCCTCAACGCCAACAACGTAGACAGATAAGAAGAAAATAGTAAGGAAACTGCAGTTACGTCATACTAGTCGTAGCGATGGTGGGGCTGGTAAGTAAGGTAAAATTTTTTGTGTGTACACGCGCGAGCGGGAGAGTGAGACTAGCGTTCAGGGTTTGAAGTACGTAGAAGCAGCAAGCACTACTCCTCCCCCTGTTTCGACTCTGCGGATGCTGCGGTGGCGACGTTTTTCTCCGTAGGAGTTTTATAGCTGCCACAGGTGGCGCCACCGACGCAACCGCAGCGCACACACACACACACACACTCTTTCTCGCTTTTTTCGTGGCCAAAAACGAAGAAAAAATTGTGAAAGAAAAAAGAGAAGCAGCTGTTGCAGCAGCGGGGTTGCCGCCAATTGGCGAGCGATGACGACGACGACGACGACGTCGGCATCAGCAGACTGCATGGCGAGTCCACACGATTTTCTTCCCTCTTCTGGATGTTTCCTTTTCCTCTTCCCTTTTTTCTTTCTCCGCCTCTTCTTCCTTTTCTCGCGTGGGATTTAGCGCTCACCCGCCCGCCTTCGCCATCCCACCGACAGGCAAATTTTCGGAGCAGGCGCAATTTTCGAGATTTATGGTCGCTCTCCTTTCCCCCCCGGTGATAGCGGGTGACAACTCATGCACCCACGCTGCCGCGACCTCGGTTTCCTTCCGACCACCTTTTCGCTTTTTTTTGCTTTCTCCTTTTTTTTCCGCTTCTTTGCCC
>JAQIWH010004503.1:0-16801 GCA_034695005.1 Cryptops parisi | reverse complement strand
CAAATCATTTTATTGGCATGAAATTTCTTTAATCCCTCAGCTTCCCACCATTTTTGAAATTTTTTCGTATTTTCCTTAAACATTAATTTTGATGAGGGTTAGTCGAGCCACATATTAAAGGTCAAAGAGCCGAACGTGGCTAGCGAGCCGCGGTTTGGCCACCCCTGGACTATACCATCAACAAATTCACACCAAGATTCCATTTAAAAAACTAAAAATGTCAATTCTCAAAGAAATTCAAGAGCATCGCTGAATTATCACTAAACGTTCATTTTTTGTGTTTCATTTTTGACCAAAAGCACAAAAACACGCCCGAACATGTGCATCACGTCAGAAAAAAAGATGGAATCGACGGAATTTGATTCAAAAAGTTCGACGTGTAAAATAGGCTTAAGAGTTCTAATGCAATGGTTTGTTCAAACTCGATATACGGTACAATATTTGTCAATTGGCGATGTTGCAAACTACAGTGAAAGAATAGTAGGTCATGATGCCTGATGCCTCAAGTACAAGTGAAAATATGAAATTTTCAAAACTCAATAAATATGCCTTGATGGATTTGTATTTATTTATTTAATTTATTTATTTATTTATTTATTTGTATTTAGTGTTACGACTAAAATTTCAAAGTCAAATTTTCCTAAGAGAGTGATTATTTATTTTATTCAAGATTTGGGCTGTCCTCTTTCTTTCTTTGACCAGCAAGTGAACAATTTATTTGTTGATCTTTCTATCAGTGTTAAAAATGAATCATTCAACAGGTTGCACAATCAATTCAGATGTAGCCTCGACTTACAAGTGAAATATTTCAAACATATTTTCTCCCATCCTCACTTGATGAGCGGCAAATAAATAAATAAAATTTCATATTTACCTGGTATAGAGAAAAATAGCATATCCATAAGACAGCAAAGGTTAGCGTGTCCCGAAATCGGCTAGATAAGAGAGCCATAAAGGAAACGGCGATGCCAAAAAGAGCAATGAATTCCATCATGCTGGCAGGATCCAATCCCAAATACGGTGCAAACCATAGTAATGTTGGTCTCTCCGACAGACACTCATCAAGTGACCTTTCATCTGAAATTTAAAATAAAATTCAGCATTTACAATCTACCCTTTTAAGTATTGTTAATTCAATCTATAACTTGGTAGTCATACCAGCATTAGTAAGGCAAATATTTCTGTTTAATCTTATGTGTATTTAATGATAAGTTTTTGTCCATCTCATGAAAAACGTCCGAACACTGAGCTTCAGTGTCATGAAATTTCTAGGTTCACGGCCACGCAGCTCTCAATGTCGTGTCAAACCCGAGACGAGGACACTTACACTTTGATATCTTTTACTCGTTTTTTTTTCTCACAATTGTAACAAATAACAATATGCCACTATGTTATCATTATGAACATCATGCAAAGACACTGTTTCACCAAAAGCACTTTTCAATGCTTTCAAAACAAATTCTGAGTGAAGCTGGGTGATAAACCTTATTTAACAAAATCTACGACCTTATGTTTAAGCAAAACAATTGCAAGTCTCGATTATCAGACTTGTTTTAAGTTATCATAATCAGATATTATCGTTCAGGTATTGTCAATTGAAATTTCGTGTGCTCGAATGCCATTGGATGGTGCTGAGAACCAATCAGCGATGAAAAAAAGTCAGTACATTGCTTTATTTACTTAGATTACTTAATAGAAAGTACTAGCTTAAAGTCTGTCATATGACAGGCTAAAATTGGCTAATTAACTAATTTGATTTAAAAACTAACATTTCGTTACAGGTATTTATTTAACTCATGTTGCTTCGCAACTTTCGTTACAGTGATTTAGTTAAAATAAAATTAATTAATTTTGCTTGGCTGTAAAGCTGTTTTCTTTTCACACTGCCCCAGGGGCAATTGATCCAAACCTTTCCCCTAAACACCACATGTGACAAAGGGAAAGGGAGAAAAACTGACCATCCTACATTCCTGAATGTGCACAAACAACCTTGAAATGCACAAACTAAGACAAATATATAAGGTATAGATAGATAAATTTCACTTCCATATAAAGTCACTAAATTTACAAAACTTATGAATAAGAATAATGAAAATTTTCCTATTAATAAAAAATACAAAGTTGTGATTGTGATTTATCATCATCCCATGAGGAAAAAGTACAAAACTGTTAAAACCAATAACATCATAGCACCATGGAGTTATAAGTTAAGTTATAACTTATAAATTAAAAATTGAAAATGACATCCAAGGTTATTTCCGGTAACGTCATTGAATAGCCCATGGCCGATATACATAATAGTTCAATCAGAATTCTCATATTACAGTGAAACCTTTCTAACTTGAATTTCCCTCTAACTCGAATTTTTTCATGGTCCCTATAATCAGCAATACATGTAATCAAATTTTTTTTTCCGGTCCCTTGGGCGTTTGAGTTAGAGAAGTTCTACTGTACTAATTACAATGGTTTTCACGATATTTAGCTGCGGCCAGACTTTTGCCTCACCCTGTATAGGCTCTACCAAGGCAGTATTATTATAAACAATCATCAGGGGGTCTGGAATGAATTAATAATCCAATTAACATTATTTCTTAGAAAAAAAAATTGATTCGCCATTCATACAAATCGTGATTCGAACAGCCTCCAGGAAAACAAATTGCATAGCGGAGTTCCATTGTATTTCTTTGATTGAAACTTTCAAATGAACCATGGGTATCAATAAATGCCAGGCCTGCAGCCAGCACAATTTTTTTCCAGGGTAGCCCAGACTTGAATGGGGGAACACAGTAGCAATTTAATGCATTTTAAAAACTGACTGTATTAATGCTCATTTCCCCAAAAAAATATTTTGAGAATGGCCCTGGCCTGCTGGACCACCCCCTAGCTATGGCCCTGATAAATGCCAATTATTGAACAAAATTCTATTGAAATAAAAAAATAACCATATCCATTTCTTTTTATTACATGGCAAATGAAATTTTAGTGTACTTTTTAATTTCAAAGTTTATTTCATATTGATTTTAATTTATTTTGTTTCATTGCTCTTAATGACAAAAGTCAATTAAAAGCAATATTTGTGTGTGTTGTTCATTACCTGTTTTTAATATAGCTTTCACGGGCAATATTCCTTGATTTCCGTATAAACCTTAAAAAAAATAAGAAAAATTCTATATTATATGTATTCAAACGTGAAATATCAATACAAAAAAGGATTAGGTTTCGTGTTCATCAGTGATAGGCTGAGACTCGCTTAGCAACTTCATCAACATCGTGCAAAGGAGGAAAATCAAATGGTTTAGAAACAGGAAGGGTAGTAAGTCGAATATACCTGGAATTTGATGATATAGGGATGCAAAGGCGAATAAATAAATAGCAGTGAAGTTCCATAGAAACACATCTCGAGTCCGATTATTTCCACCAAAAGGTTTAAAACCTTTAAATCGAGAAACAAACCAGCGCATGGTTGCAGCTGGTTTGTTAAGCTCACAAGTGTCTGGAGCAGAGATGAGCTGATGAAGAACTGCGATGAGCAGGAGCAGATGATTGATACTGCTACTTCGTTTACTATAAAGTTTAATGTTCATTAATTGTAAATTGATTGAGAACACATATTTAATGCAAGTGTAAAGTAATTTTTTTTTTATTCCATGAAATTTTAATAATTCATAATCAATTACATTTTTGTTTTAAATAAAATTTTAATTTTCAATAACACATGATTGTGTCGACATCTCTTGACCAAGAATAAAACGAATGAAATGATAATAAAGTTGAAAGTGAACTATCGGTTAATTAAGGCATGTGACTTGGTTGACTGCTGTTATTGGCTGGTTTATAAGGTGCACCACGAAAATACATGCCGCGAATTTCAAAACTAAAATCAAGTTAAATCATGACATATTATAATATGTCATGGGATGGTAAAATACAGCTTTATTTAAACTGTAAATGTAGATCGCCTGTTTCCACGAATGCTACCAAAATACTTATAAAACTTTTAATAATATGTTATTCAAATATATAATTTTGGTTGACTATCCTTTTTTTTTATTTGTGTTTCCGTTGTTACGTTTTCGATCTTGATTGATTGTTTCATGATAAAATAAAATTTCTAAAATAAAAACAACTGACAATTCAAAACTGAAATTTGTTCAAGATAGGTTAAAAACAGTTTTATTTAAATTATTCCCAATATTCACAATAACATTTTTTTTTCATATGTTCGTATTTATTATAAACTTTTATTTTTGTCATCATGGGCCTAATAGATCATCTTATCTAATTAGTGCACGAGGGAAATAAATTTAAAACCACTAAAGTTTAAATATAAAGTTGTAAAAATATGTACTATACAGTAGAAGTTTTAATACAGTACTGAATTTCAGCATTCAGTCTGCTGAATTATACTCAGTAGTACCGGATTTAGATGTAGTGAGGCCCTAAGCTGTGTGAAGTTATTGAGCCTCCCCCCCCCCTTATTCGGGGAACCCAATCCTCTGTAATTCTTTTTCCATCCTCTGTGCCAAATCATGATGCTATCCAAAAGAAATTCTAAAACAAATTTTTTAATATCGAAATATTATATCTCCACGTCTTATCTATTATATGAATAATATAAAACTCAATTTGCGAAATGTTTATTTTGTTATGCACATGGTGACGCCCAAAACAAAATTTTAAACATGTTTATTACGCTTTTTTCGTGGTTCACGTGGTAATGCCCACCAGAGTTACTTTTTAAGTAATAATAATTACATCCAGTTCGTATAGGGGAAAGAATAAAAATCTGACTTCATCATCAAAGATAACAAAAAACAATATCATACCTAACAATGAAACACTTAGCCTAGTTTTTTTTTCATGTTTTTCGATGTTTATAAATATAAATAATAAATATAATTTCATATGTTTTCTAAGGCAAGAATTTCAATGCACGAGAAACAACTCTTGCTTGCAAGTAGCTCTTCGGAAATGCGAAGACGTCTCTTGCAGGACCTCAAAACACATATAACTCGGCAACCCTCCATCCCACTGAAATCGCACATACATCGCACATACATGAGTTTTTATAATATCCATAATGTCTATGGAAAAGTACGCAAAGTTTGCTTCACATAAACATGTGATGCATCGTTTCCTAACGAATTCACCAATAAAGAAAAAATATTTTTTGTCGTGCATGTCAAGAACATGATACATTCATTTGACGTTAAATATAAAAATGTTACTATTATCTGTTAGCTATGTGTTATTATTTTATATTAATCGACCCCATTGATATTTGTAATTTTATGCAACAAGAAATTCCAAATTCTACAACACGGGAATAAAAATTAAAAAAGTTGAAATGAAATGCTTAGAATTTTTGTATTTTTGCAGGACACCTAGCAACAAGAAATTTTTTTGCATATTTTCATGTTTTTACTGCATATTTTGAGTTTTGTGACATTTTGAATCCATATTTTCATGTTTTTAGTGCATATTTCTATATGAACAATGGTTTTTATACTATACAAATTTTAAAAAAATTTTATTTTTATTTTTTATCTGTAGTCCTGTTCCTGCTTTCAGTCTATTGTTATATAAATCAAATTCTAATTGAAATTTTGTTTACTTATAGTTATAAAACATTTTGCCTTGTATTTGAAACTTTCAAGTTGGAAATTGGAGTATAGTACACAGGTTTTCTTTTTTATTATTTACTTTGATGCGTTTCAACAGTCAAATCCTTTTTTGGTGTTTTAATGTATTTAGCTTCAAATTCTATGATGCATTTACTTATTTATCAAATTTATGTGCCAAGCATTGTAGTGTAGTTTTAACAATTAAAATAAAACAACTTATATTGTTAAGATTAACAATGAGTGTAAAACACTTTGAAAACTTATAAACAACATAAAAAACAGAAAGCCCCCACAAAAAAAACTGCAATCAATTTTGTTACATCTGCCATGGTTCAAAATGCCCAGGCTGACAATACCAAATGGCTTAGAGAATATGCACACCGAAGAAAAACATACTGAAAATACTGGACATTCTTGCAAAGAAGATGAAGCAAGTCGAGTAATCCAAGTAGCCTTTTTAAAATATTTGTTGAGAAAGCATTTAGCACAAAGACAAGAACTTGAGAACAATCACATACAATTCAGGTGAAGTCTTCATTTTTGTTATCGATAACTATTTAACATCTTGTAACTTTTGACATAAAATAATAATAGTTCTAAAAGCTTTGATGTAAGACAGAGTATCAAAAATTCAACAACCTTTTGATCCAGTAAATTTACTGTAATTTTCTAAACTAAATTAATGGAAAAAATGCTTTAACGTTTTGGATGTTGCAGTTTTGGGCAATAAGACCTGTGGTATATTCAAATTTGCAGTATTATAGAAAGCATGTATGTAGGGAATAGTGTATTTGGAAGTTAAGTAAAGCTGTTAGCAGCTGTACTCTCAAGTACCGTACATGCTCAAATCAGTTATAATTTTTAACAGAAAGCAAAGTGCAAGAAATAAAAAACTTGTTTGCCTTTCCCGGCCTGGGATCAAATCAGAGATTAGTCTGATTTTGTGGTTCAATTCCAAGCTGTTGATGAGGATTTTTTTATATTGTTGCTTTCTATTAAATTTTCTTAAATATTTTAGTGCAAATGTAAAGTGAAATGGGCATTATTTAAGTATTAAAATTTCGAATTTGATTTTTTACAGTAATAATGTAATTTTTCCCACACGATATAGAAGAAGATCTGCCCTTCGAACAGTAGTAATAGCAATGTTGAGGAATGCCTACAAATCCTTGCAAAAAAAGAAAAACAACCTGAACTCATTAGAATTGCAGCGCCAAGAAGAAAAAGCAGCCAAAAAACTTCTAATAGCGTTGTTACGATACCAGTTAGCTCGTGTAAGATCTGCAAATGATCTGCTTAAATCTGTTCCCCGAAATCTTCAGGAACAAGTAAATGTCTTTATAATCAGTAATTTTAATTAAAATTATTTCATTTATAAAAAAAGGAAACAACATTTTTTTTTACTTTCTTAATTCAATTTGTAATTACAGGACCGATGGAAAATTCTTTTAGAAAAAGAAGAAGGGCGTCGTGAAAGCTTATTAGTAGAAAAGCTAAATGTAACGAATGAACTCCGAACTTCTCAAGATGAACGAAATGCTTTTGAACGCATGCTGGCTGAAGAAAGAAGAAAATTACTCAAAGCCAAAGAACAACAAGGAAGACTAAAATCAGATGTAAGACAAAATACAGTGGCGTCCCTAGGGTGGGTGTCACCAAATGCGCTAACTCCTGGTGTCACACACCTCACACACAGATGCAAATACAGACCTCTAGTCTGAGGGAGGGCACACACCGCATAAATAGAAACATCGAATAAATATAAATAGCCTTTTCTCAATAAATAAAAATATAAGTCATGTATATGTAGTACAAGATGGCCAAAAAAAAAATGGCACCAAATGAACTCTCACGATGCAAGAGAAAAATGGTGACATCCCACTTTTCTGTTAATCAATACTTCATTCTCAAAACAATTTGTGTTATAAGTTCACAAAAATTATTACAATATTGCAGTTAAAATGCTAGACTACTTGTCAAAACGCAAATATGAAGACGTGCATGTTCAATAAAGTTTCAAAAAGTAAATAGAAATTTGCAAGCATAAAATTTTAATCTTGTGGTACATGAGTGTGGGTACATGTACTATGAATTGATACCAGTACAGTACATTTAAGCTAAGCAAAATGTTTTTTGAGTTTATAACTAACTACCAGAATACTTCTATAAAAATAATAAATTTCTACACAAAACCTTTATAAATAACCCTCCTCCTTAGCGAAGTCGGACAAATAATCGTTTGGGTGGCACTCTTGTGATGATGACACTCGGTGCGATCCACACCTTCCACACCCCCCCTAGGAATGCCACTGACTAAATACTATTTAAATCTTAAGTAGGCCAGCAGTTAATTATATCATAGTGACTTATATCACTACAGGGTGATTCCATATTATCTGGAAATGTTTAACTTGTAATCGAAAAATTTTAGAGATACCGGTAGGTTTTATGTTTGTTTTGGTGCCCCCTGTGAAGTTTTACTAGATATTACCGAATTACTCTGTATATTAAATAAGATGGTGTTTGAATAGGATTTTTTAATGGGTTTTTTCAGTTTCAATAGGTAGTTTGGTTGACTTAATAAATAAACAGTGATGTAACTAGGTATAAATGATGGTGTAAATAGAAACTCATGTTACAACTTGGTATTTGAATTCATCACTTGGCCACTCAGAAGGCAGCGTGATCATTAGTGACAGCACTGCCTTCTGACTGGCCAAGTGACAAATTCAGATGGGAAATTGGGTACGAATTTATAACATGACAACCAGCTTTAGAATTAGTTAACATCACATAAAGGTGCTTAAAATGCATGCCATCCTCTTCGAGACATGTATATGCACATTTCATCATGTCTCCTGGTAATGCCTGAACATGCCAGTTAGAGTTTATACAAAAACCAACTTTTGAAAAAACCTGTTTTTGATTCCAGTACAGACTCTCCTCACTTAACAACCGAGTTCAGTTCCTATGATTAGGTCATTTAGTGAATTGGTCGATAAGCGATGAGCTCTTATATACAGTACAAAACATAAAAATGCAATCATTCAAATCAATCAAAAATTATATACACAATGTACCAAACAAACCAAAGTTCACAGATAAAAAACGTTCAGATTAACATGTTTAGTCGAATCTTTCAAAGTGTAATGGTTTCAGGTGATCAGTGCACAATAAAGTACACATTTGTATAGAAATATATGGCTGGAAAATTTGTCGTAAGTCCAAACGGTCGCTAAACAGGTAAATCGATAAGTGATGAGAGTCTGTATATCAAAAACACCAGTTTTAACCGTTTTTCAAACTTTTATAAATAATATATACAAGGTGCGACAATTTAATTCCTGAAATAGCCTCATAACATTGCCTGTTTAACAATATGGGCATATGCATGTGCCTATGCAGGTTTGGATACAGGGTCGTAGCCAGAGATATGCCAGGCAACATTGACAACATTTTCTGCCTGCCCTGGCTGATCAGGGTTTAATATAGTAGTCAACAGATACATATAAATTTACAAATTCAGCAAACATAAATTAGCTATGTTTGCTATAATTTTTAAACCCTTGGAAACATTCGCAGACATGTATAGCTTATAGCAGCAAGACAAAAATTTAAGCTGTAACACTGCTATTTGCAAATCGACTTTCTCTGTGATGACAATGATTAATCATTCACAGTGACTCTTAATGTGAAACCATCACATTGTTCAATTTAACCCTACCCTTCATTTATTTGAACAAATTCTTACATAAACATCTTAACTTATTAATATATTCGATTATATTTGTAAGAAAACCAACTTTAAATAGCACTTTTGTATATTTGTGTCACCAATATCTCGTATTGTTTTGTCCCCAGTGGACGTGAAATTAAACAATAAACAATAAACTTACACTTTCTTTTGAGAAAACTTCATGACCAAAAAAACTGACAACTTGAACTATTTTCAATTTTTTTTTCATACGCAATGCTTATAAATTTTTCACATTGATTTTTTTTTATGCAAGCTTACAAAACAAAATGTTTGCTTTTCCCCCTAACAAACCCAAATAATCAAGTTTACTGCCGCCTTTCCCAGTGCAGTAGGGTTTTGTGAAAAAATAAAGAAATTAAATAGTTGTACACATTAAAAGTTACAAATATTGTAGGAACGATTATATCTGGTGAACGAGAGAATGTTTGGACCTGGTTGCCTTTACTGACAGCTTGTACGATTGACAGCTGCATTTATTTATATGGGTCACAAAACTTGGTCCCCTTTACTTGAAAAAATACAATTTCAATATAAATTTTTTGAGTAAAGCAAAGATTGAAAAATCTTTGCCCTAGCCCTGGAGATTGCATCAGATCAGATGGTAGTTTGTATGCCAAACTACCATGGCCAAAATGCTCTAGCCTCTACTAATAACCAGAACTACTATGATTCAAAGACAGTGCTCAAATAACATGACTGTGCTATAAGATTAAGCATATATTGTTAATACCATATTTTCAATTTAAAGGTACTTAACCTTGAACCAGGAAACATTTTTGCGACAGCGCATTTTTTATGTGCTTCAAAAACTGAAGAGATTGTCTGGTGTCTGGTGTTAGAGAGAGAGGGTGTCTTGTATGAGGGCCAGGTGTGGTGCTTACCTACAAGTAGGATTTACAGTACAGTATAACATTCTACAATATATGATTCTACACACTAAATACCATATTTGACCTATTACATTCTACCTGCCTACAAATGGCGGATAATTATTTTTCATTACTTTCTAATGGTCAAATAAGTTGTGTTGGTCTTCTAATTTCTTTTTTGTTGGGTAAAAGTAACTTAAAGGAGCGTATGATGTCATCACGGCCAGGATAAGCTTCTGTCACTTGGGGATCAATGTGGGTTTCTCCTTGTGGTGACCCTAAGCTGTAGTAAGGCCTTTCTGCCTCTCGGGGGACCTTGCTGTATGCTGAAAACCCAGACTCATTACCTCGTTATTCATTTATGCGTTATTTATTCGTTATTTGTTACACATTCCTCATCTCCTTTTTTTTCACACTTTATTTCATTTCATGGGGGAGGCCCCCTCCCACTGTGGGCTGCAGCTTCTGGTGGCACGTCTTATGGTGGGAGGAGTAATGCAGATAGCTTCCGGAAAGGCGTGAAAGAGAGAAACCCTAGTGACTCAACTACAGGGTCAAGGGCAATGAGGTCCTCCTGTAAAGGCCAAAATCCCAGGAGGTATTGGAAAAAGAGAAATGGTATCCCTCCTTGCCACGGTCGAGTGTCCGACCACCCTCGACTCCTTTGAAACTGCCCTAGGAAGAAGTTCTCATAGAAATGACTGGAGACTACATTACAGAGTTTGTTAAAGCTTCCTTGTGAGCTAAAGTAATGGGTCTCCTTGACCATGGAAAGGGTGTATTAAACTTTCAAATTCAATATGGTCACAACTTATTGAATATTCCCCTGCGACCTAGACTACGATATACACAAATGACCACACTTTCTGCAACAACCCATTCGAAAATGATTACTGCACTTAGTGCTATGCCCAAGAGGGCAATTAATGTTGATGCAATTGAAAAACAAGTTTGTTGATTCCGCTAGCAAATCGAACTCGTTTTTTTGTTATGAGTAGAACAGACGATAGTTTCACCTATGTGTTGATTATTATTATTCATAAGACTCTGATGTCTGTTGTTAGTGAAGTTGCAGATGTATCTAAGTTGCGTAATGAGAGCCTTTTGACCAAGGTTCTTGACTTCACACAAGCCCACAAGTTGTTGAGTATCCAAACCTTTGCAAGTTTTCTTGTAACTGTAGCTATTCATCAGTCATTTAATTCTTGCAAAGAGGTAGTAAAAAGTGAGGGGAAGAGTAGGGGGAGTAAAAAGCTTCTCTGCTGTGATAACAAAGAATTAGTGCATAACTTACAAGCCCAGCATGTAGTTGATTTCTGACGTCTCACGGTAACAAGGTAATGACCAAGTTGTGACTGGCAAATTTGTGTTCACATTCTCAACTCCCACTTTATCAGTCTGTGAAGGTGGCAAGGACGAATCTGCCCACCAGACCATACATCCCCAATTTGCTTTGCTGCTTTAATTGCCAAAAATATGGCCATAGTCTGTGGCTACCCAAACAACTTCTGTGGCCATCCAGACACCACCCCATAAGATTTTAATGAGTTTATGAATTTTAATGCAACGTCATTAAAATAAACCCACTAATTCATGGGAGATTACGACATCACCCAATGCAAAAAGGGGCCTGCGCTATTCCCTCTAGCATCAAACTTGGTAGAAAAATAAGAGCAACTCGCTCTCCGGCACGTGCTGGAAGCATTACAACAAACACTATGGGCAGTATAAAGCAAGCTGCAACTTCAAAGACTCTGTCAGATCTTTCCAGTGAGGAGTGCATGCTAGAAGTGCTTCTTCAACCTGGTAAATTAGAGAATTTGGTAGCTCATACTAAAGAGGTGCTAACGGCTCAGTTTAGCATGAAGAAAAAAAAACAAGTCTAAAGCATAGCGTGTCATGAGATTTCCCATTACCCCTGGGACTCACCATCAGTAAACTTATTCCTTTCCTTCTCTATTACTATGGCAATCATTAAATGAAATTGTGCAGGACTTTGTTAAAAAATTCCAGTTATTGATATCACAATTCCAGACTTGTTGCCTCCAGGAAACTAACCTACTTGAAAGCAGTCTGAACACCATCTCTGGCAACAAGGTTTTCAGGGGAATTTACTACCAAGCCAATCTTGTGGAAAAGTACTAGTCGCAGTGCAAAAGGAGTTTGCCGCAGTAATTCTTAATCTAGCAACCAGGCTGCAGGTAGTGGCTGTGATTTGCCACTTGCCATGGCAAGTTACCATCTGCTTTGTGTATCATCCACTGACCAATGCACCTTTCGCCAAGAGATCATCGATCTCATTGAAGAGTTACCTTCTTTTTCCTAGTGATTTCAATACCCATCATCATACCTGGGGTTCTGCCAATGATTCGGCCCTTAGCATTGCTTTGGAGCAACTGTGTTTAGACATGGTTGTCTGTATTCTTAATGATGGGTCATACACTCATATCTCTGTTGCTTACCGCAGCTGGAGTGTTATTGACCAGTCGCTTTGCAGCCCTGCTGTTGTGCCTTTGGTTGATTGGCCAGTTTATCAAAATTTGTGCGGGAGTGACCACTACCCCATCATATAGCATCTGATACTGGCAGCAAAACGTGCCTCCTGGAGAACATATGCGTCTTCATTAAGTTATAGTGCATCCATGGTCGTAGAATATGTAAGTTTCTAGAAAAAGAGCCAGTTCTAGTGTTTGTGCAATGACAATCAATAATGTTATCATCAAAGCAGTAGCTCTTGCTACTGCTTTAGTGCAGCATTTTGCTACTATCAGCAGCTGTCAAAATTGACGCTGCCTTTTTTTACCATAAAAATCAGGCAGCAGTTAGGCCTCTAATGTTTTGTTCTCATCAGCCTGAACAGTGTGATACCACTTTTCACTCATGGAAATTTCAGTCTGCTTTACGTGCCTGTAAAAACACCCAGGTCCTGATAAAATCCACAGCCTAATGCTGAAGCATCTGTCATCTCATTCCCTATGAGCGCTTCTAGCATTCTTTAACAGGATATGGTGTGAGGGTGCTGTTTCTTCAGCATGGAGAGAAGCGACAGTTGTTCCTGTTTTGAAGCCTGGCAAAGATTGCTATGAGGCTAAGAGCTACTGTTGTGTCAGTTGCACTTACCAGTTGTGCCTGTAAACTCTTCGAGAAAATGGTCAACAGGCGTCTTGTATGGTGGCTCAAGAAAGCTGATTTTTTTTACCTCCATCCAGTGTGGTTTTTGCCATGGCCAATCTATTATTGATCATCTGGTGTCTCTCGAGTCATTCCTGCATAATGCTTCCCTTCAACACCAACATGCCGTGGGTTTGTTTTTTGAACTGGAGAAGTCATATGTTACCACTTGCCATCTTCTGTTGTTCCTATTGCTTATCTGCGAAGCAAAAGTTACAACTTATCATTGGTTGTTTAGAGGAATGATCTAGGACAACCTTTCCCCTAGGGTTCTGTGAGGTAAAATTAGGGGTTCCGTGAAAAATCCAACAATTAAATAAATTGTACACATTAAAAGTTTAAAATATTGTAGGCACGATTATATCAAGTGGACGAGATATAGTTGATCGCTTTTACTGCACAGCTTGTGTGATTGGCAGCTGCATTTATTTATATGAGCCACAAAACTTGCATAGTTCCCTTTTACCTGAAGAAATATAACTTTCAAGATACAATTTTTGAATAAAAAGCAAAGATAAAAAATTTTCGTAGCAGCTTGAGAGATGGAATTAACTCTATTAGCTCTGGAATTAGTTCTAACCAGAGCTACTGGAACTGAGGATGATCAAACAACTGAACCATCAAGCTTATATTTTTATACCACATCTTCAATTTTAAAGGTACTAAAATTGAACCAGGAAAAATTTTCGTCTGCGGCGCATTATTTGGTGTGCTTCAAATATTGAAGGGGTTCCCTATTAGTGTACAAAATATAAAAGGGTTTCAGCGCTAAATATAATTGGGAAACACTGATCTAGGGTGTTACTACCATTTAGTCACAATTGTTGATTCATTCTAACACGTAACTGTTTCATTCCAAACTGTCCCACACTACTTTTTTGTTTCACCCCAGGGACTGAACGACGTTATCGCCATAGTCCGTAAAGTACGAGAGTCTCGAGTGAACCACCCCATAGTTACTTCCCTTGTAAATTTTCGTACAGTACAGTTCTTTAATTTTCGTTGCACAAAACAACAGAACCTACGCAGCGTATTACATAGACGCAATATGCCATAGCATTTCAAAAAAATATTCTTAAAAAGAAATGAGACTAGTTCAGATGTAGAGCATACGTCTCAAAATGAAAATTGTGTTTGCACTGTTATTATCAAACCAAATAGTAGCGAAGAATCAGTACAAATCCAAAAAGATGCTAAAACTACTGGTGACATTACCATTCCCATGTGTCATTGCCATGTTTCATTGTGAGTATTTTATAATTATTCGTTTACGTTTCAATTTCAATTTCATGTGTGGTATTTTATTTAATGCATATCATCTTAGCACTTGCGTAGTTTGATAAAACAACCCGTGTACAACACTGTCTACTTATGGTACTGTATATGATTAAAACTTGTACCAAGTATTCCAAGTTGAAACATTTAATAAATATTGATTAACCCGTTTATCTGGATTATAACTGTTCTTATCGATACTGATGGGTTAGCTGCCCTTCTCGTTTGGGGCGCTAGTGATTAAGACAATTTTTATTACTTGACATGTTGCTAATTAACTTTTAATTATTTTCAGGATAATTTAAGGACTTTTTTATTATCTTCACCTAACAAGAGAACATAGATATAAATTCCAATTTAAGTTTAAAAAATTTAAAAAACGAGAAGCGCAGCTAACTCATAAGTACAGGTACAGGTACCTTGTTATCACTCATTTTTTGTTTATGAAACTCTAGTAATGGGTGCATGTGTGACTTACTGTGTACGTGTTGAATGTTGAGAATCAACCATTTCGAAATTTATTGTCATGACTACATTACTGTAGTGAAGGTAAGCTTTTTTCAAATGACGAGTTATCAATATCATTCACCAAGAAAAGCTGACAAGTTGTCATAATAAAGTTAAAAACTTGCTAATTATAATAAAGAAAAAAATATGCCTATTGCAAAACAGGTCATAGTGATAACTGATAAGAAAAGCATTTTATTCATCAATTTCAGTACAAACAACTTAACTGAACTTTGTGAAACGAAACTGTCAATTTTCTGGTTTTTGACATTCCAACTTGTAAATCACTAGCTTTATCCTGCACGCAATCGACATTCCTATTCACTGTTATTTTATCGCCTCAGATAGTTACAGGCATAAGATTCTGAATGGTGTCTGACGTTTACAGATGTGAGACAATGCCAGTGGATATGTTTATTGAGAGATCTGACAAATAATTAAAAATTGAAGATACTTGGGTGATGGGCCAACTGGTATTGTTCCAAAGTAAAAAGAGAAAGTGCCAATAGACGAAACTAGAAATCTCAGGCGCAAATTACATCTGTTGAAGCAAAGAGTTGAAATTTTTGGCATTGATAGATTACCTTCAATCGCATACCTGATATGTTTGATTTTTTCTCAATATTATGTCAGTTTGGATACCATTACGGTACAAAACAACACTATCAATATCTTGATCATCACTCTATTTATGTGTGTGCATGTCAGTGGCACTTTATGAAACACTTTTAATTTGGCCGAGGAGTGATGGGAGTGATTCAGAACATGGTTACAATGTTTTGAAGTAGTCCTATACCAGTTCTAGTTCTATACCAGACATTCAAGAAATAAAACTTGTCTGGAAAGTATCTGTAAATGAATAGCTATTCCCAAACATGGGATATTATTATACATTACTGTCAATTGCGTTGCTGAAATGAGTGAAATGGGTGTCTCTTAATTTATTCAAAAAAGTGTTTAGTTTACAAAAATTCGAACGTTTTAGAGTTATTTTTTTAATTTTAATTATTAATACACTGCTTTGGGGGGGGGGGGGTAGAAAAAATTGAATGTGAAATGTTTTGAAGAGTGAATTTTAATTTTATAATGGTGTTTTTAAAGTCACTAACAATGTGATGAAATAGAGCAAATTTCAAGCAAATGACAAGATTTTACATATCTTTGTATATATATACTGTAAATATAACAAAATCTTTTTCACTCTTAAACATTTTTACTTATGAGCTCAAGATTTTGTCTTTTCTGAAGTAACTTTAAATGTTTTCAAGTTTATTCTGAAATGGAATTTCCACATCCTGATATAAAAACAGACAATTACTCATTTGCATCTCTTAAAAAAAACGGGCGCACCCTGTTACGCTTAATCTTGTTTCGCCTAATCCTGTTTTTGTTTCAAAATAATTATTTCGACTCACCTATTTATGAGTCGACCTAACCTAACCTGAAAAACTCAATATCATTCTCGAAATAGAACGGTTCCGTCTAAAAAAAAAAACAGGTGAGTCGAAGCAATTATTCTTAAAGGCGCGTATACACGATGATAGTTTTAGCGATAGTTGCTGTTATGACAGCAATTATCGCCAAAATTATCACCGTGT
>JAQIWH010004502.1:0-16807 GCA_034695005.1 Cryptops parisi | reverse complement strand
CAACCATTGGCTGATTCATTTAACTTCCTCATAATTGTGCCAGCAATTCTGTGTCAGCTAATTTGGGATAGAGTATATCAGCCAAGGCGTACCAATTTTATACTCGAAAAGCTAATAAAATAAAAATTCCGAATCTTGGATATAACAACATATTGAGAGGGGTGGTATTTCAACTGGTGCTATTTTCATTGACCTGGAAATACATTTTCAAAAAAATATTTTTAAATTTTAAACAACGCGTCGTAGGTATCAAGTCATATTTAGAAAGTTGTAGGCGACATTCCATATCGTCAGAATCTACTGTCAAAAACAACCCGACTGAATAGCGATTATAACACACCATGTGTTGCATGCATCAGCTTCACTGCATACAACTCTTGCTATGCATGGAGGCTGCTGCATCAGATTAGGATTTTGCAATCACTATTATTTGATACATTTTTCAGTCGGATTGTTAGAAATAAATGAACTGAAAGTGGATTCCGATTATATAGAATTTTGTCTACAACTTTCTAAATATGACTTGTTACCTACGACGCATTGTTTAAAATTTAACAATGTTATTTTTTTAAAAAAAAATATTTTCAAGGTCAATGAAAATAGCACTATTGAAAGATCCCCCTCAATATGCTATTATATCCAAGTTTCGGAATTTTTATTATATTAGCTTTCCGAGTATATAAATTGGGACATCCTGTATCAAGAATGCTAGAAACAATTAAATTGAAAGTGAAATTTTCTGAAAAAAACTCGACTATTTTTAATGCTATTTTCTTTTTACGTAATGAATGTTTATAAATAACTTAATGTAATTCATTGTAACTGAGTAACTTGAATCATTAGAGTTTTTCTGTTAAAAGTGGACAACGAAAGCTGGATGTCTTGGAACTTTATTTACATCATCCTTTATATACGAAAATATAAAGCGATGTCCAACTCAAAGAAAAGGCTTTAAGCCTACGTTTATATATAAATACACAAGTAAAAACGGGAGTGAAAAGCAAGTGTTTGTTGTTCTTTTATCTCTTCTTTTGCTAATGCATTTCCATTCCTTTTATTTTATCTTTTGCAAACGTTTTCGACTTTAGTTGACTTGACAGTTCAAGATAAACACGCACAGACACACAAAACACAAACTGTCTCTTGCGTAAGCCGAGCACACCAAATCTTTGGAGTTTGCCATTGTTTTCTTCCAAATATTTTAACGTCAGGTTTCCATAGTGAAATAACACGCTTGTGACGTTTGTTTGTTATCCCATCGACTTGGTTTTGCCCTTGAACAGGTTTTAGGGTTTGTTTTTGGACGTGCATACTAATTTGGTTGGATATATAAAGTTTTCTCGAAAACAACTTTTATTTTGGCTATGAGTTTTAGTACTTGGCATATTACACGTTAGACACTATAAGATTAGGTGGAAAGTTATTATTTTTGTCAAATACGTATCCAGATGATAAATCTTCGAAACGATATACGTAATGCATTATGTAATAGGTTTATGGTTTGTATTTTCAATTGGAAGATATTGAACGGATTTTGTTGTCGTTGTTTGTTGGGTTTAGGTTTTTCAGATACAGTATTTATTTTATTTTATTTTATTTTTTTGTTGTTGGAAATTTCACATGTCGTTGCATGATATCTTCTTGAATTTTATATGCAGGCTACGTTTCTGTATATTTTTACTTTGGAAGAGAAAAATCGCATTTTGCTTGATGGATTGGTTGGTTCGTGAAATAACTTGGAAAAAAAAACACACAATGCCGTTACTTAAATTCCCTAGTATGTTTGTTTAAAGCGTACTATTCAACTACGTGCATTTATTATTTCAACTGGAAAACGAGATAGAAATTGATATCATGTAAAAATAAAAACTCTTTTTAAAATAATTTTTTTTTTTGGGGGGGGGGAGGGAGATAACTATGAAATGAATTGAAGCACGTTTCAATTTACTGGGACGTGTTTTCATTGTAAATATAAAATGTTCTATGCAGTATCAATAATTAATTAGTTAATTTCAAAAAGATAAACAATTTTGTTTAATTAACTGAAAACGTTAATTAATGTTTAATTTTATTTTTATAATGCTAAAATTCATAAAATTTTAGAATAATTAATATATTTTCGTACGCCGCTGCATTTTATATCTATGAATATGTAATATACTGCGGAAATTGCACATGTTCCATTAGTTTACAATTTTCGGAGAATATCGTGTTGTAATCATATTAAATTGTTGTTATTGTCAACTGGTGAATCATGTTAGTAAACTATATGAAAGTGTGTTACTGCTTTTAAAGTTGAAACTGCTTTTAAAGTGCGTCAACAGAACATTTCAAGTATTCAATACACACAACACACACAGCAACAGACACATTAGCGTTGTTGATTCAATTCAATTAGTATTGATTTTCTAATCGAAACATTCAATATTAAAGGAGTAAAAAACAAAAATATAAACAGTGTGAGAAATATGAATAAGTTTGACACTATTGTAACATTCTTGTGGAGCTTTGGTAGACTTCACCTTTCGGTTAGATAAAACAAACAAACAAAAAACGTATTAATTTCATGATTAAAATTTTCAAAAAATGTTTTATTTTTTAACTAAATTAAACTGATATCTATACCCACAAACATTAGTTTAGGTTAGTTAAAAAACGAATAAAGTATGCGGCCAAAATTTCGTTCTCTTCCGTTTCTCGATCCTACTGCTAGAACCGGTATTGGCTCCAGCGGGTCTGTTCATAGGAAGTCAGAGTTAGTTGTGAAAATTTGGTGGTCCAGGAATCTTCTGTTCAGATTTTATGAATATTTTTCGTTTTCTTGATGAGAGGAGTTGTTTTCAGTGTCATTCATAGTATTCCTTTACGTCTAGTGAAAGCGTTGTTTTTGTAGTCTGTGCATGTTATGGGCTTAGGTACGGTACCAATTGAAGGTTGTGTGAGTTATGCGCCATAGGATTCGCTTGTTAAGGAGCTTGTTAGTTTCAAGGTTTGTTCCTAATTTCGTCCCCCTTCATTTCGTTGAGGAAACAAAATGAAGAGCCTATGGTGAACAATGGATTTGGTGCTGAAAATAGTTCACGTGGATTCATGAAACATGCTCTGGCGTTAAGAAACGAGTGAAATTTACTTGTGTACTTGCTTGGAAGGCTAAATGGTCATCTTTCTTTACTTGTTTTCAAGTGAACTTCATAAACTCGTGTTTAAAATTGTTTACAAGTATATGTATAAAATGTGGTATTAATTCACTACATTCGACTGATTATGTTCACCTCTGTAGTGACGTTTTGCAAATAGTATTCCTGAAAACAAACAAAAAAGTTTAATAATCGATACCTTATTTCTTTGCGGAATTTTTTTATGGTGACAAAATTAAAAACCTTTGGTTTACCACTAATGCGTACTTTTTAAATGAATTTTTTTGAGTACTGATTATACTTGTACAGGCGATTTGGTTTGTTTTCTAGATAAAGGAATAGTTAACGAAGGTAATGTCAAAACTTGGGAGTTCTTAGGTCATGTAATACGGTGTCGAGGTAAGAAAAAGTGACTTGGGGACGAAATTTGGGCTCCCCCGTACATTAACTAATAGTGCCGCAAGTGCATTTAATTCTCTGTTAACGGATTAACAGAAAGTGTACTTGTGTATTAAACAACGGCCACTGCTATGAGAGCCGGATGGTTTTTTTCAAACTAATCTCAGCTGGTGACCATGAATTAAGATACCAGTATAGGTTGGTTAATAAAAACAACAAACAATTTGGATTTTTAGTATGTTACTTCACCTCCAGTGAATTTGTGAGTCTCTATTGTTTGCCGTTGCTTTTTTGTTGTTTATACGTAACCTAAACTGATATCTACGGGTCTTGATACCAGAATTTTCTTGTTATTCCACTGCCACTTTCGCTTGTCCAATAATTCTCACAAAGTGGAGGTGAATTATTACTATACTAGGTCCACCAATTTTATCATTAATCATAAAATTGATATTTTGTTTGTTTTAAATTAACCTAAACTAGTCTGTATACCCAGTGGCGCTCTCGTAACACTGGCTGTTGTTTAATACACAAGTATTCAAAAAATACCATATTTTTATTTCCAAGAATACTGAATAAATTTGTGCCCTCAGCGTTTGCGAAAAGTTGGTTCAGTTTTATTAAAACTTGGAAATTCAAATGTGTAGGTTGCTCTACTAGTTCATCTTTTCATTTTTTGGTTTTCTTATTTACACAAAAGGATGAAATTGATACGAAAAAGGAAACTCTCATAAAGTTAACGTTTAATGAAAAAAACTAATAATTTTTTTCTTTACTTTCCAGTTTTGCTTTCTTAAGAAATAATTAGTTTTGAATAAAGTCGATGGGGTAACGAGAGGAAAAGGAGTTTTTAATAATTAAGAATAAAAGTAATTAAAGAAAAATTTTGGTTGAGAAGGACCAAAAAAAAAAATAAATTATTATTAACAAGGTGGAAAAGGGGTCATTTTGAAAATTTTATATTCTAATCCCCCCAACTTTTGGGTAGGGTTTGCACGTGAAGGTAATCTGCGAATAATCCTTTTGTTGCTTCGTTATTATTACTGTGTGTTGTGAAATTTACGATTTCTGGTCTTTTGCAATTTCGCTAAGTAGTTGGTGGTGGTGGCAACGGCAACAGAAGACGTTGTTGAGAACGGAAGTTGAACAAATAAGACAGAGAAACAACGGTTAGGTTTAAAAAAAAAATATTTTTAAGTTATTAATTAGGACATTATCATTTGAATATTCAACTCTCCCACTGAGTTTAAAAAGTGAATTTCCGAGTTGGCTTTCTTTAAACATTTATTCCATTTTGAGGAAATATAAAAGTAGTATAAGTATGCATTACATGGTTTTACAGGATTTAACATTAAAAAAAAAACAACAACTTTGGAAGGGGTTACTTGTGCATTATATATACTGTGCACGCACACACATAATAGAGGATTTCATATAAGACTGTAATTTTAAAGTTGACATTTTCGTGTATACATATTGTTTATATACACAGTCTATATAATTTTACAAAATTAACATTACGCATTTACAGTTTTTAGAAATATTTTACTACACTATCTTAGTATGTTATATACTGTATATATGATATTTTATAATTATTTATTTAATTTATTTGAACTTAATTTGGCCGACACCCAGGACCAATAGTACAACAAAAGGAACACGTCTAAAACAAAGCAAATATTATATTCCAGTATTAAACTCTTATAATGATGTGTAATTAAAAGGAGCACGAAGTATCCCATTTATAAAATCGATCTAATTAATTTGGGAAAGGTTTTTAATTTATTCAGAAGCGCACACTGTGAAAGGAAATTAATACGATTCATGTTTCATGAACATCGTTCACTTTATCGTTTGATTATTCATAACATCACGGTCATGATGAAAATGAAAAATAAAAAAGCCGAACATGTCACTCGTTTTCAAATTTCGAGAATATTTTTACAAGATATACCTGGGCTATATACAAGGTGGTTCTGAATTCAACACACAATACAATACAAGTTATTTGTTTTTAATTTAAATTATTTGATTCACTTTTAATAAGTAAATTTAATTGTTTGAAGTGCATATTAGATTCAATTAATGTCATATTTGCAAAATGTCGTTTATTTGGGCTATAGTGATTATTAAAACGGAAAATGAAATTGAACTTGTTTCATATTGATGACGGAGAAAACGAATTACTCAAAGAACGCGTGTCACCTTTTTATGATAGCATTATATTGCAGTGGGGATGGTATAATATAATAAAGTTAGAGTGTTAATGGTGGTGCTGTCGTCATCATAACAACGCTCGCACGATTTTGTGGTGGCAGGCAAAACGGAATTGAAGTTGGCGGTTTCCGTTCTTTACCCGATTTTCACGTTGGACCAGTTAATTTAATTGCCATTCGTTTCTCCTTGCGAAAGGTAATAAATGATAGGTAGAGCGGTTTTCGCACCGAATTCCACTTTCTTGGTCGTTGTTGTTTGTTGTTGTTGTTTGTTGCAAAAGTGTGGTTTTTGCTGAGACGGCTTCTTATTGTATGACAATAAATCAACGACAGTAGTGTTCTTGTTATTCGTTATGTTTTATAAGCGCACGTATCAGTTGTATTTTGTTGGGTTAATGTTCTGAACAATGCCGTGCCATCGAACAATAATGCACGTACTAACGATTGCTTGATTAGTGCATTTATCAAAATGTTATATTTTTGCAGGAATATCTTTTAGACAAAACAAACCAAAACTGTCAAAGAATAGTAGGCCTAATTCGTTCTTGTTTTATTTTGCTGGTACGTAATTTCGCGCGCTGTCACCAGTGACAACAAATGAATTTTTTCTCACTTTTATTTTACTATTATATTTTCGTCACAGTCCAAAATAGACCGAAACACTACAGAAATAAATGAAAATCATTCCATTTCTTCGGCAATGGAATACAAAAAAAGAATAAATAAGAATAACAATTACAATGAAAAATAAATAAGAATAACAATGAGAATGAATAAATAAGAATTACAATGTTGTAGATGTTGCATGCAATAGAATAATAAAAGTGCTTATACACCGTAATGAAAAGGTTTACAAAATGCAAACATCTATTTACTACACTGCTCACAAAATTTAGGGGATATTTTAAAATCTTCATACCATTTTGAAATATCCTCTAATTTTTGTGAGCACTGTATAATATCAAAGCCATGTGGGATCCTCTGCCCTGACAAAACTACAAATTACGCAAAACCCAGAAGGCGTAGGAAGCTGAAACTTGGTAGGCAATTAGATGACACCTCAAAAGGGTGCACCAGCCCATTGACGGCCCGAAATTGTCATCAGGGGATGTGCGACAATTATATAAGTGAAAATTTACTGTTAGTATATTGTTAATTTTCGCGGAGAAACCGTAAGGCCTACAAAGCTGAAAGTGGGAAAGATGGTAGATTGTACCCTGAAGGGGACATTTGATGAATTTTGACAGTGTTATCAGGGGGTGAGGGTGCGACAAGCCTGGGAAGCCAAAGGAAAACCGCGCTGCTTTTATCAGTGATGAGTAAGTTAAAAGTTTAATCAATTGATTGCAACCAATTAATGAATGAATGTTGTTTTTGAATTAACATGTACTTCGCGCTGAATATCTCTTTATTGTTGTGCCAGGTGGTGTACATTTAGTATTCAAATGGTGTTGCATATATTTAAAATGAAAGTTCAATGCCATGCTATTAATAAAACCAAAATGCTCTGAAACCGTTGATTTTTAGACGGGTTTAAACTAGTAATGCAAAAAAACTCAAAGACAAATTAATTTATTTTAATAGGTATTAAAACCAGCTATTAACAAATCGAAATTTTATGGAAATTTTGAAATAGTCGAATTATGCGTTTATGCAGAACGTGATCATCGAACCAATCGAAGCGTCTCCTGCACGCTGCGTACGGTTTTGTCATAGTAAAACTCTCCAAGATTGACGTTGAAAATTGCACCTTTTTCTTACACAACAACGTTTATAAAAGCATACTATACGAATACTGTCGTGATTCCTTGTTCTTTTGAGAAAGCGAGTGGTTGGGAAATAATGCATGAGACGGCGTTACTCGTAGTTGTGTGTGTGTGACAGAGAGAGAGAGAGAGAGAGAGAGAGAGAGAGGTGTTTTAGAAAGAATGTAAGAGAAGGAGGAGGAGGAAGGGGAAGAAGAAAGAAGGAAGTTGAACGACGCATGCGCAGTGCGACGAGGTGAGGAGGAGCGAAAAGGTTCGATCGCGACATCATCGACAAGCTTGGGGGAAAGGATGGGTTCAGCTTCTTCTTTCCAGCCGCACGTGTCGACTACGACAATAGCGGCTGAACCAAGTACACCTTGGTGAAACGCGCGTGTCGGTCGCCCCAAACTCTTTTTCTCCCCACCCACATCCTCTTCCTCCCTTTTTTTCTATCCCCCTTTTCTCCCCCACCTTACACACCTCCCTCGTCGTCTAACCACATTCCATCCGTATCCCTCCTCATCTTTTATTATTTTGTAAATATTATTTTAAACACATTTTAGTATAACCGTATCGTATATATTTCGCTGTTAGTATATATTTATTATATATATATATATATAGTTAGCTATTTGTTCTCCTTTCCCCCTATTCGACGTGTTAAAAAAAAGGGAAGAGAATCGTTACCTCGAGTCGTCGTTATAGGCTTCTACTACTACTACTACGAGGAGTGTTTTGTGAACGAGAGCGGGGTAAGTGTTGGCGGAGTTGATCTGTGTTCTGTATACTACAGTGTTGTAACAGTGTTCGATGGATGTGACAAAGTGTAGTCGTGTTGTGAACAGTTCGTTATATATATATACATAAATATATATAGACTGTATATCGATGTGCGTGTGTGTTCCGCCTTCTTCTCCTCGCTCTTTATATCGTCCGCCTGAAAGATGTGTTTTAATAATAGCTATGGATTCCACACTACTACTTCCCAAATGGATGTTTTTGTTGGTGTTGTTGTGGTACTCGATGTCATACTGTACTCTGATACTCTATTACAAAACTCGATATGCGACGATCCTGATGTGTTACGTAGTGGAACTATACCCTCTCCTTTGGAAAATAGTATATTAAATAAAATACGTGTGTTTTGACAAGGATTCAGTCGACGTATACTATATATATATATATATATATATAGTATTTTATATTAAATCTGTGTTTGAAGTATACGATTTCTTCAGAATAATTGAACAACAATATTAATAAAAACTATATGAATCATATGAGTTTTTTCACATGGATTTCAGTTGACAGTTTGTATATAATCAGTGTTTGAGTAAAGTATACTACATCTTCGCAAGAACAGAAAAAAATATTAATAAAAATAAGTGCATTATTATATGAAGGGTCTGGCGTGAAACGGTGTCAAGTAACATTTTTATAATTTTGAGGAAATCGCGTTTAAAAATCTGAATTTGCTGTCTAGGGCTACTTCACATTTCTTGTACTAATATCATTGCACATATTTGCTGTATTGCTCAAAATTATGCACCAAGAAGGTAAAAATCACATCTAACATATTTGAAAATGCTTCTAGGTTATGTTTGACAAAAATGCTGAGCCCTTTTACACCAGGCTCTTCATATGTGGTTTGCACTTGGATTCAGTATCTGTATATTAAAATATCACACATGAAATCAGTTTTCAACCAAAGTATACTATATTTTTAAAGCTATTGACAGATGGTATCGATAATTAAATCGGTACTTTCCGGTTATAGCCAGGCCCAGTCTGATGTTGCTATTTGCAATTATGGGTTTATTGTGTAGGTTAGATTAAGAAAAACAAAGAGGCGTATTAAACGTATGATATTGTTTTGTTTTCCTAACCTAACCTGCACAATAATTTTTTGTGTGTAGTATATTTACATGTATTATGTTTAAGTATTTACTGTAATCAAATTTTGACCTCTGTGGTCGTACTATTGTTAAAAAATAAAATAAATAAATAAAATAAACCTATAATCAAGTACAAGCAAATAGCAACATCAGACTGGGTCTGGTTATAACCGGAAAGTACCATTAAATATAACGCATTGTTTTTTTTTTTGCTCATGGAATCAGTCGTCAGTTCATATATACAGAATAGACCGAAAAAACCGTCGCCAATTTTCAAAAAGCGATTTCTCATGAACCGCTTAAGCTAGACGAAAACTGAAACTATTTTATTAAAGCTCCAGTCGATATCTTTTCAACGATAGATAACTCTATGCTATGGTTTTCATAATTTGCCTGCAATCGCCGCGCAAAACAAAGCTCACTTGAGACAAAAAGACAGTTTTACAACTTTTGTTTAGGGACCGTACTTTCTTTTCACGCGGTCAGTAAAACCAAACTATGCAAGCCATAACATAGAATTATATATCATTAAAAAAATATCAAAATTGAGGTTTTCGTGTTGCAGTTTTAGATTTTGTTCAGCATAAATGGTTCATAAGAAATCGTTATTTAAAAAATTGGTGACCCGGTATATCACATAAAATCAAGGCTTGATTTTGACAAGAACTGGAAAACAGTATTAAATAATAAACTGTATTCATTATATGTGTTTTGCACATCGCGTTTTATTATATATCCAGTAATACATATCAAATCAGTTTATGATGCAACGTATTTGTAAAACGAACGTCATAACGTGTCAAAAATGATGAAACATGCCACCAATCTATTTCGAGCTACGCTTTGTCGTTGTGCCAACAATAAAACAATAAAGTAGACGTGAGATCGATATAACCCAATTGGTATCGATTTTTTTGTGTATCGACTAACGCTTAGAAGAATCGTCAGAATAATTCTATAGTTTTCGAATATACTATACAATATAAACCGACAATGTAGATAGCTCGAAAAAATATCTAGCGTCTTTACAAAATGTTTCCACGATTGTTGTAAGGTTTCACGTAAGGGGGTGTAAAGTTTTAAATTTTGCAAGCGATTATTTTGCAATTAACCTTAAACGAATAGTTTATTGGAGTTAGTAAAACGGTCTATTTCTGTTTTGTCACTACGCAATTATCGATCCCAGCTAAATAGGTCTTAAACGTGTTCGGACGTAATTGTTGTTACATCCGATGTTACATCCAATGTCTTTTATATTTTCAAAGAAATATAAAAGACACACAAATGCCACTTTTTTATGTTAATGAAAATACCGAATACGTTAACAGTAAAATACGTAGACATTCAGCTGATTATACAGGGTGTTCCACAAGTCACGCATCATAGGGCACGATGAAATTTAGAGAGTATGTGGGCGTAGGGGTGTATAGTGCGTGATTTGTAGAACACCCTTTAGAATAATAATAATAATACAGATGACGATGGTATTACTAGTGGTTTCATTTTGCTTTTATTGCAAAGTCATTATTATCATTTTGTTCATCGCTAACTTAACAATAAACCTGCCTCAGCTATGATGCATCGCCTTTATATTTTCAAGTGACGTTTGCGAGGAACTATGTTAAAGTTACTTTATGACATAGCTGTTATAACGGTGAAGTCCGTTATAGTGGGAATTACTTATTCAACTGTAACTGGATATGACATGTAATAATAACGCATTTCAACATTGAAATGTAATATAACGATAATTTTATAACTTAATCTTGTTATATCTACTGATTTATTATAATAAATGACTATTTTTCTTTCAACTGAGAAGCCGTTTGTGGCGCTAGTGGTTATGCAATGTTGTTATTGATGTCAACTTGCCTAAACTAGTAACTTGAAATGTCAAAAATTGTATAGATACCAGTTTAGGTTAGTTGCAAAATACAACACTTAATAATTTATCATTAATCATAACATTAATACAGTTTTGTTTGTTTCATCTAACCTAAACTTGAATCTATACCCTAACGCCACAAAGCGCATGGGTACATTAATTTTTTCTCTGCTAGTACCAATAATGTTTATTTTTTAAAACAACAAGTAATATCGATCTTTTTCTCCACGGTGTTTGTTCGAAACGTCAAGTAGCGATTCGATTAATTCAAAAAATCGTGGTGAATTAAACGAGTTAATAATAATAATAATAATGAAAGCAAAAATAAAAAAGAGTATAATGTCGAAACAAAAGGTGGATAAAAATAAACAAATCGGCACAAAAGTTGGAATTTTCCTATCGACTCGAACCCGCCAATTAGAGCAATTTTCTTTTATTATGCAGTAGCAATTAAATTTCGTGATGATGATAATGGAAATGGGTGCTGCGCTGCGCATGCGTTGTCTTTGACATAGTCGGATCATAGCGTGATAGCCGACTGAAAAATCAATGTGGAAAATATTACAAAAGTCAAGTCAACCAAAACCCGTGGCTAACATTAATAAAAAGTCACCACTTAAAAAGCAACGGCAGAATTCCACTTTCCGCAATATGAAGTGGAAATGACTTGTTATACTAGTTTGCATCTGCTTGGGGAGTTCGGCTAAAACGTATTATACAGAATGATTGATTAGTGAAAATCGTATAATTATGGACGGCCAAAATGTATGACTCGATTGAATTCCCAAAGCAATATTTATACGAAATGAAGCAGCGGCCCCTTCCGATAAAACTAAATATTGTTTATTTTCCGGATTATGCACGAAACAAAGTTCGAAATTTGTTAGTTTGGGATTCAACTAGTTGTTTTTGTGAAATAATACATTAATTTCTAAAAATAATACTTGTGTAGGCATCTATAGATTTAGTTCCCAAAGCAATATTTATACGAAATGATTCAGCGCCATCTGATGTTGATAAAAAAACTAAATTTATGTTTATTATACTCTGTATATTAACTTCACGTATGAGTAAGTTTGTGAGTGAACTGGAAATTAAACGTATACTGCCATCTACAGTCGTTTATTGAAATAAAGTATTGTGTTCCAAAAAACAACGCATAAAACGAGAACCGCATTAGTTCTTCGCATTAAAAGATTTCAAATGTTTGTCTAATTATTTGTTATAATCTATAATCATAATTAATATGATTGTGTTATTTTATGTATTTTACGTTTGTGATCCCTTTGGATCTTTGAATTTTAAAATAAAGTTAAAAATAAAATAAAAATTTCCACAAGTCCAATGCAAAAAAAAAAATAAATATATCGAAAATTGCAGAAATCAAAAATGGAATTACTCAAAAATTGCATAAATTTTAATTCGCATAAATCGAAATACGCGTGAATCGAAACATGCTGAAATTAAAAATGCATTGTTTGCATTATGTATGTTTATACAGTATATCTATATATGACAGTATATATAGAGCATGCTTAAAAAGCATTTTTAATGTACTTGTTTTACGTATTGTGTACGAAACAAAGTATGAAGTTTATTAGTTTTGGTTTTAATTAGTTGTGTCATTTAATAAATTTTATAAAACTCGTAACAACAAGAACAATAATACTTGTGCAGTTATCTTTAGGTTGCATACATGAAATGAATCAGCGCCATCTGAATTTAATAAAATTAAATATTGTTAATTTTATGTATTCTGTACGAAATAAAATTCGATAGTTTTGAATTTAGGTAGTTGTGTTATGAAATAATACATTTTACAATTAACTCCTAACGATAATACTGCTGCAGTTATCTTTAAATCGAGTTTCCAAACCAGCAGTTAATACGAGATGAATCAGCGCCATCTGAATTTGATAAAACAAAACTTTTGTTTATTTTAACTCATTGTGTGCGAAATGAAGTTTGAAACTTGACAGTTTTGGATTTAACTGGTTGTTTTATGAAATAACAGAATTCACATAATTCTCAACAACGATAATTAGCGCAGTTATCTTTATAATAGACTGAATTGCCAAAGCAATATTTACACGAAATGAATCAGCGCCACCTGAATTTGATGTGCTTATTCATTTTACGTATTCAGTATTAAAAATTAAATAAGGGATGAGTTTAATTCAACTAAGGATTTTATAAAATTACACATTTTATTCTTAATTTTAAAATTTGTGTTTTGTTAATTTTACAAATGTTTATGTTTCAACACATATTGTTTGTATTTTCATATATGTTGATATATACAATATATATGTTGCTCGATATTATTAAATTAAAATTAAAATAAATAAACGGGAATTTGTGTACAGTAATTTTATGCATATCGTTTATGCATATCGTACAATTAAATCTAAGGAGCAATTCGTAGAATTGACTAGGTTTTTCAGTTGTTCTCTTATTTTAAAATTCGTTATCTTATTTTGAAATTTGAATTCTTTTCAACTTATTGGGGTTTTGAGTGCATATCGAATATGGAATACAAATGGTTACTTTTCACCGAAAAAAATTAAAAAAAACAAATTGCTCGCTTTGAATACATTTCATCTATAAAAGTTGCCCCTCAAACCTTTTTTTTACTATATATATATATAAATATTTTTTTTACATATTTTTTGCGAATTTATTTTTCCCTTCGTAAGTACTATGCAATGTGGGCAGAAATAAATGGAAAATTAAGAGTGAAAGAAAATCAATGAAATTAACATAATTCAACGTTGCTTTCCGCCCAAAGGAAACGAAGCCTGTAGGTATCAATGCATGAAATTTCGAAAGAAGATTACAAAATGGAAAACGTACAAAAAATGGAAAACACGTTTAACATTTTTCTGACATACCATGAATTTTTTTTTTTTAATGATTATTTTTATCCATACGCACAACGTCTGTTGATACTTACATTTTTTCCCAAAATAAAAACTCTAAAAAAAATAATGAAAATTTACCCATTAAGTTTGTGAACCAAACATAACTTTGTAAGCTCGTTTTGTTCCGAATTGAATATTCTGAAGTTAAAAACAAAATCTGAAGAGAAACAAAAAAGAGTAGTGCGGTTTAAGCCGAGCTTAATGGCGCTTTGTGGCAAATTCATTTCGGGTTAATTGGGTTCATTCAAATGAGAAACGAGATTGGACGGCCGTTTTACGAGTTTTCGATTAATTGGAATCGTCACACGTTTACCGACTTTTATTGTTGGCAGTGTTCGCACTATAGCTTTTTTTTTTTGCCACATTTTCGCCATCCCATGTGAATCACGCAAAAATTGTTCCTTTTTGTCTACGAAAAGACTCAAATCATTTGGAAAGTATAATGTATAGTTCCGTTATTTTGTGTTAATGCAACACTCGTTTTTGTATGAGTGCGTCTTTTCAATGGCAGTGGTTTTAAACCTTTTTGGCTTTTCTGCATTACTTTACATTGACCGCCTAAAGGTTGGCAGCGCAGCAAAACTTTATTGTTATTTAACAAAGTTTTGCTCTGCAGCCAACCTTTAGGCGGTCAATGTACTGTAATGCAGAAAAGCCAAACATTGCTTGACACGTATTTCGGACGAAATGTTTATGTACTGTGTGGTACAAAAAAAAAAACTGTTATCAATTTTCAAATAACGATTTATCATGAACCATTTATGTTATAGACAAAATCTAAAACTACAACATGAAACCTCAATTCAATATTTTTTTAATGATATATAATTCTATATTATGGGTTACATAGTCTGGTTGCAAGGGCCGCGCGAAAAAAAAGTACCCTAAAAAAGTTGTTTAAATGCTGGTACCGTCTTTTTCGTTTTAAGTGGAATTTTACGATGCGTGATTGCAACAGTACGGTATTTCCGGATTCGGTCTGTAAACCTGCATCAGAAAAGCCGGATGATATTCGTATCACAAACTTGACCTTTTTCCTTTTAACATTTATTTTTTACTTGTGCACTGAACATTTATGCACTGAACTCCATCTGTACTTGTAAAGTCCAATTTTGCAACTTTTTTGGAGAGTACTTGTTTTTCGCGCGGCTATTGCTTCTAAACTATGGAAGCCATAGCATAGAGTTACAAATCATTTGAAAGATATTGAATTACGCTTTCATGGAATAATTTTCATTTTTGCTTAGCTGCAGCGGTCCATGAGAAAATGCTCTTTGAAAACTGGTAACAGTATTTTTTTGGTCCATCCTGTACATGGAATATACATATACGATGCAAATTAAACGAAGAAAATTAAAGAATAAACGAAAAGTAAAACACTGTTTTCTTACCCAATACACGGCATAGTATGTGGCGCGATATTGCACAGTATTTTGACCAAAACTGAACCTGGGTGCTAAAACTAGCCAGTTTAAAAAATACCCAGTTTTCTGGTAATTCCGCATTTCTGGAAACCGTATAAGAGATTCGATATTGTATATACAGTATCGTCGAAATCTGATTAACAGTAAAAATACAGTCCAAATCCGATTAACCTTAACCGCAACGGTTAGACTAGTTAGTGCAGTCGTAAGCCAGCAAACGATTAAATTTCTTGTATTAAAATCGACCAGTGAATTTTAGTTTTGATTAGTGAAAACTTGGTTTTAACATAATACCTGTTTGTAGGGTAACATATGTATAAATATAAACGATATTTATAAATAAACATAATATAAACGCTGTTTGGTTAGAAATTGCCAAATTGTAATTTCCATGTCTTTTTATTTTTTCCAAAAATTAACATGTATTTGTGCTTGCTTTTTATGTCTCCATGGGACGAAGTTAATAAAATAAATGAATAAATAAATATTTTTCCACTTCATAAGATTTTCAATTATGCGTTTTTTTCTGTTTAATGCTAGGATTTTTCGGAGCATAACTCACATAAAATCGAGGACTTACTGTATTTCTTTCGCTTTTCTTACAATTTAACAAAATGTGCCATATTACAAAGTACATTACTTTTTTTCAATATATATATACTTATATACCTATATGCTGTACATATATACTTATATGCGTATATACACAGACGTGTTTTTTTTTTGGGTAGCACGTGGTGAAGGTATAACCGGAGAGGGGCCTTAGGGAAATTTTGTGAAAGGTGATAATAGGCACCTGCTTTTTCTTCAGCCAACACCTGCGAAAAATAGGGTGGCGAGCCCGGATTATGGATCTGGATTGCATCACTGCATTTTACCCAACGAAATTAATTTTTGTCAAAAAAAACTTTCATGCAGCTTTGTATTCCTTTTTTTTGAAAGAAAAATTTACGATACTACTTTGAAAAATCGAAAGTTACTTACGAAATGAAGTTCGTGGCGCGTACGAAAAAAAAAATCTCGATAACTTTGAAGTTTCACACTCGAAATCAAAGTCTAGGATAAAAATCCTTACAGTACCCCCACCAGTAAAAAAAAGGGTTAAAGATGAAAAAAAAAGGAGACAGTCGTTTAACCTTTAGCAAATCCATGGATTTTGGAGAGAAAAATCGGATCCGT
>JAQIWH010004501.1:0-16808 GCA_034695005.1 Cryptops parisi | reverse complement strand
GACATACCCTCTCGTACATCCCTTTAATCATGTTAATTTTCACACTCATTCCCAACGGTTCTTTCCAACCCATCACAATGCCCGAATAGCACTCCTTTTTATATACCATTTACATTTCAGACTTGAACCAACTCTTATAATTTGCACATCCAGAACTTTCTCCCCGGGTCTCGCATGCTTTTTACAACTGGTCTTAAGGGAAAACCCTGTTTGTGAATCTTTGGAAAGCCCTCCAAAATTGGGCAACCACTGGGGCCCAATGCCAATGTGCCCAATGCACTACTGGGCAACATCCAGTGGTGCCCAGTGGTTTTTGGTCACCGGGTGGATTTAGATTCGGTTCAGATTATTGATAGAGAGAAGAGATGGAATGCGCGCGAAGTCAGGGAAGGTCTAGCCATCAGTACCTATGATAATTTTAATTTGAAAGATACCTGGGGAAGTTGGGTTGGGGAATAAGTAAAATATGTGAAGAGGTAGAGGTGGTTTTTTTTGTTTTTGTTTTTGTTTATGTTTTTAATTTTTATTTTATATTTTGTATTCTTTATTTTGTCGGTTGTTGGTTTTGGGTTGGAGTTTATAGTTTTGGTGCTTGTTGGTGGTGTTCATTGTTGGTTCAATGCTGGCTGAATGTGACTTGGTTTGTGTGAGCTTGAGATGACGTGCGCGTGTTTTCCGTTGGAAAGTAAGGAGGTGTGTGGATTTAATTTGGAGGTTTGTTAAAGAGTTGGAGTTATTGTGTTGAGGATGTAGTTGCTGTCGTTTTTTCTGTTTTGTTTTTCTTGTCTGTTGTTGTATGTGTATCCGTGACCAAGGCCTTATTAAGGAGGTTGAAACGTTGGGTTTTTAGAAATTGATGTGCTTACCCTGTCAGTTAAGGTAGGAATTCTTAAAAAAAATATTTTATTTTTTCTTATTTTCATTTATTATCATGATTATAATAAGAGTAAAGAATAGTAAATATGATTTTTTTTTAGAGAGAAAATTTTGTGACCTAACTTAAACTGACCTTATCTAACAGTGATATTCAAGATTAGGGTGACCACCTTTCACTTTATGTCAACCCCGAGTTAAAAAACATCGACAACAATCAACTATATAAATATTTCGATATTACAATATTAATAATATTATACATTAAAAATAAACTCAAAAAACTATACTCCAGACAGACAGACAAAGCACTGATAGAAATGATAAGCTTACACCGCACGCGAGATTTTAGCCCGTTCAATTTTATTTTCATCATTTCGTTGAGGACTAGGTTCATATTGCACAAAATTACAAAATTAGCGAAACCCGAACAAATTACTGTATAACAAATTCTGAAGATACAATGTTGAAACCCTGAGCACCCTATAACAAGGACTTATCTATCTATATTGGAGACTGGGTTAATTAAGTTGGTAAGCAGTTCGGTAGAGCTGTGACCACTCTGAAAAGCATATTGTTTTGGATGAATTATCCTATTTTGTTTACAGAATATAGTCCTATGAGAGAGAATAATCATTTCAAAAAGTTGAGCAAAAACTGATAGTATCGTGAATCGTACCGATCTAATACCATTAAGTCTTTATATTGAATGTCGGATGCAACAAATATCAATATCGTTGTAACACCTGCTCGGGTATAGTTCGATGGAAACAAGGTTAAGTCATATAGCAAGAGCAGGGTCTTTAAAACTGATATGATTATCATGGCCCACATTGATATTTAAATCACCAGTGAGCAATGATAGTTTCTTTAGATTAACAAATTTTTCTAACACTTCAGACAATTCTTCTAGAAAAGAATGTACTGAAGTTGACGATGGTCTATAGATTGCAAATAGAGGGATATAATTAAAAAAATTCAAAAGTTATGCTTATATTTCGATGAAATATTTCAACCTGATAGTTTAAATTGTGATGATATAATTACTTTATGTAAAGTAATTAAAACTACCTAGTTCAATTACTACTCTACATGGTAGTTAACTACGTAGCTTAACTACTAACTACCAATAATGCTAATGAATAACTACTATAAATTTTTTCAGAAATTTGCAGTGCCACTGTATCTTTTAGTATGACAGGTCAAATACTTGCACCAAGAAGATGCAAGATTTCAGACAAATTGTTTAAAAAGATGATTATTTTGCTCTATTCTATGTAAAGCTAATCAACCAGAGTTGAAACAAATAATAAAATATCTATTAAAACATTTAAAAAAATAATGTTAACTTTTTATACTAGCCAGTTGCCACAGTGGAAAAGTGGTTGAGAAAAGTAAGTTATAACTACTCAACTACTTTAAAAGTAGTTAGAAACGTAATTTCACAAAATTGTAGTCAACTAGTAGTTATAATTACTTTATTTAGTAGCAGTTTAGTTGGTAGTATTGTAGCTGAGTAGTTGGTGCCCATCACTGCCAAATTATTATACAAAACATTTTCCATTCATAAGTAAACAACTTTGCTCAGATTTAGTTCGTTTACCATACATTTCATGTCTAATAGTTCTTCATAGACCATAAAACATAAACCCAAAAAGATAAAAACAAAAATAGATAAAAAGTTTAAAATATCAACAAATAAACAAAAACAACCAACCAATATATTTTCATGTTGGTTTTTTTTCTTCAAGGAATTTCACTTTAATAAGTCAAGTCCATGATCAGTTGATAGAGAAACTAATGGAAACATGAGAAGAAGGTTATTTAAGTACACTACTCTTGTGCTGATGCACGTGCTTTGTAGAACATTCACGAGCTAAAGGAAAATCCCCTTACACTGCTATGCATACTCCGCAAACTACTGACACCAAAAAATGTTATCTTACACCATTGACACCACAACAAAAAACAAGAAAAAAAAACTATAAATAAATAAATAAAAAACAAGACGTAAAAAAAAAACAAAAAACAAGAAATGACCTAAGTCAGCTGTCATCTTGTGACATTTCTGTATAAATTGAGTATTGAAATCTACCATAACTCGTGTGTACCAACGAGGCAATCTCATTGGCAACTTATTAACACGACCTTCAACCCAACCGAAAATAATGAGACCAGATAAGAAAAACCGAATCCAACTTGTTTCGTACTACTCTGGTCTCATTTTGGAAGTCGACTCTTCACCACCAACCATCATCATGCAGCTGAAAGTGTCACAGGTGTAACCAGCGGTCAAAGAAAAAGTGGACACGTTGCCCCACACAGCAGCAGCATAACAGCTGACGGCCTTGAGCTATATCAAAAAATTTTCCTTTACCAGCTCAAAGAAAGTGTAATACTGGCACACACCTTGTACCATCAAGTAGACCAAAGAGTAAATTCCCTTTCGTAGTATTTTAATTTCAAAATGCCACCGCCGTCAGCTGAAGATTTCTACGTAGTGACATTTCACGAATTCATAACCAGCAACGTGTCCGATTCACCAGTCGACCGTTTGGTCGAAAATGCCAGTTTGAGGTAAGAATAGTGTTTTTCGATGAAATGTAAAGAAAAACCGTTGGAATAAGAACAAGTACCCCGTAGAACCCCCGCCGATACAACGACTCTGCTTAAGAAGTTTTCTCGCTTACTAAGTAAAAACTCAAAAAGCATAATGATACCTACCACGATAAATATAATTTATGTATGTTTTTTTTTATAAAAATGTTAACAAAATTTTGATACCTTACTATAATCAGGTAGACCACTTTTTTGTTACACCAATTACGTTTCGCCTCCCTCCTAGGGGCTTGATCAGTTAAAAAGGTAGTTATTAAAAAAAAGTACAAAACTCATCTTTACTCAACTCATCGATAAGTTGCTAAAAACTCATTTTATCTTACAAATTGTGTAGACTCCCCCTTCTTTTTTTTTCACACCAACCACGTTTTGCCTCCCTCCTAGAGACATCATCAGGTAGAAAAAGTGGGGAAAAAATGAAAGTGCGAGAGAGAAAGAGCGTTCAAAAAAATTTCCTCAAGGAAACATATTTTACCTTACTAATTGGAAAACTCTTTTTTTCTTTACAACCGCAACGTTTCACCTCCCTCTTAGAGGCTTCGTCAGGTAGAAAAGAATGGCAGAAAAAATAATTCCCCAAGAAAACGTATTTTACCTTAATTGGTGAGACCTTTTTTTTTTAACCCTTCCCCCTTTTTTCCTTTACAACCGCGACGTTTCACCTCCCTCTTAGAGGCTTCGTCAAATAGAATGTAGAAAAGAATTGCAGAAAAAATAATTCCCCAAGAAAACGTATTTTACCTTAATTGGTGAGACCTTTTTTTTTAACCCTTCCCCCTTTTTTCCTTTACAACCGCGACGTTTCACCTCCCTCCTAGAGGCTTCACATCAGGTAATAAAAAACTGTGGTTAAAAAAAAAAAAGTGCAAGAGACAGGTGAATCGTTTACACAGCCATCTCTATGCACGCCGAAACTGTTAAGTGTGATGACCGTGTAAACAGTCGTCAGATTTAGTCATTTGATTTATAAACTAAAGGCATTATAAATCAAACCATGTCATGATCAACCCTAACAAAAAATATCAAAAAAACAAATGGTGAGGTCTACATATTTTCCCAATTGTTATCTCGGATCAAAATAATCTCATAAAAAAAAAAGTGTTGATGATAATATAGTATTTTTATTATTATTATTATTAACCCCCCCCCCCCCCCCAGTTTCATCGATATCGGGCCAATCTTGAATCGCCATGAATGGAAATCTACAATCCCCCAAAAAAACTTTCCAGCGTATGGTATTTTTCCAATCGATCCTACTTTTTTTTTCATTGAGTTGTTTACATTTACTTTTTATTTGTTTATTTTTGTTTACGTTCTAACTTTTTTCAAAAAAATTTATATGTTTCTTTTTTATAACAGCTTAGGTCAATCAGGGATATCACCAGACGTCAATTTAATAGCCGATATCGTAGGATGGACGTACTTCATATGCTGGATTTTCGCTTTTTATCCCCAAATCATCGTCAATTTTTCTCGCCGCAGGTAACGATAAAAATGAAACCAAACGACCTGATAAATCGATTTCAAGTCGCTGTACGACGAAATTTGTATTTTTCCCCCGATTCTAGTGTCGAGGGGCTGAATTTGGATTTCATCGCACTGAACTTTACGGGATATCTCACTTATGCATCTTTTAATGCTGGACTCTACTGGGTACCTGCATTACAAGTAAGACACTTTTCTTTGTTCAACTATATACCGGGTGTCCCAATTTTTTACACTTGAAACACTAATGTAATGAAAATTGTGAGTTTTGGCTATAATAGCATCTTGAGGGATGTGGGAGGGGGGTCTTTCAAATGGTGCTATTTTCATTGACCTTAAATTCATTTTAAAAATTAACATTTAAACAAGGTATCAAGTCATGTTTAGAAAGTTGTAGGCAATAGCCCATATAGTCAGAATAGACTTGTCGTTTCATAGCGATTACAACATGACTGGGACACTCGGTATAACAGTGTTCATCTACATAAACACCACCTCATTTTTGTTTAAGTAATTGTTGTTCATAGTAGTACAACAGTTTCAAACGCATTTAAAATTAACAAAGTGACATCTCAACTCACTTGCGTTCGCAGAAAGAATACTTCGAGCTTCATCCCGACGGCATCATTCCGGTGCAGCTTAACGACGTCCTCTTCACAATACATAATCTGATGGCTACGGTGATTTGGATTTTCCAAGCACTGTTTTTCGAGGTACAAAAAATAAACAAATAATGATTAATTATTTAGCGTCCCAAAAAAAATGTAATCAGCGTTTAAAAATTATTAGATAAAAAAATTTAACAGCTATCGACACTTACGTTTGTTTTTGGCAGCGTGCGGGTCAAGAACTGTCGTCCACTTGCATATTCGTCATTTTGTCATCAACGGCGTACACGATCGTATGCCTCACGCTTTCCATCATGGGCATCATCACGTGGTTGACTTTCATGTATTATTTCTCCTACATCAAATTATTTACATCCATCATTAAATATTCTCCACAGGTAACACAACGAAACATCAAAAAACCAAATTCTTCAAAAACATACCGACCTAAAAACATTAAATGTCCACCAACATGTCCGCTTATTCTTATAGGTGTATCATCTTTACAAGCGTAAGACGACCGACGGTTTCAGCACGGTCGGCGTGTTGCTCGATTTGGTAGGTGGCATTGCCAGCATACTCCAGATGTTCCTAATTGCGTACAACTACAGTAAGTTTTAAAATCTATATAACCATCATCTAAATCTACAGGGTGAAAGGTCTATAGTCGAATTTTAACCACAGATGCTATGCATCAAAACAAACAAAACGTCCATATAAACATGGGTCCGAAAATGCTTCCCTTCTGACATAACACAGGGTGAAGTCATGCAAATGCATGGGCCTAATTTCTCAATGCATTTCCGAACCCATGTTTTTAAAGACTTTTTGCTTGAGTTTCGATGCATAGCATCTGGGGTTAAACTTTGACACGACTTTTCAGAAACACCCTGTATAAAAAATGTATTAAAAAAATATTTAAGGATATTTTATCTGATAATGACCATTTTTAGATGACTGGAGCTCGGTGACTGGGGATCCCACTAAACTTGGACTGGGTATCATTTCGGTCGGATATTGCATCATTCTTATCTTGGAACGCATCGTTTATGGAAACGAAGCGGAATATCAGTCGCTATAAAAATAAAACTAATAACTTATATAACCGTAATGAACCACGGTGCCAATATGGACGGTAATCAAATTGACCATCTCGAGTCCGAATTTAGCAACATTTGTGTTTGTAAACAACAAATGGCATTTATAAATGTACAACTTTACCGTATGCGAGTTTTGTGTCGATAATGTGAATGTAAAAAAAACAAACAAATGTTTACGTTAATTAGTATGAATTCCTATATGATGATAGATAGTGACATGATTGTGTTTTATGTATTTGTACGAGTTAATTTTTTTTTTATATATATATACAACTTTAAACCCTTGTACATACTGTACATTAAAAAAAAAAGTTATTATTTAATAGAAAATTCATTGTTGATTGAAACTTGTGTTGAATGATTTGCAACGCTTATCGAGGAATTGCGTAATCAGAATGTCCTCACTGAACCACTTTTACGATGATGTGAACGACTAAAAAATAATTTCGAAACTCGATATTTCAAACTGATTAGCAAATGCTCATAAAAAAAAAACCCTTGATAAATCCCTTTTTTTTGTGTGTGTTAGTCTGTAAACATTTCGGTACATCAATTTACGCATTTGAAATGTTCCAAGACTGAAAAAGAATATACAACTGCATACCTGGTACCAATTTCATGCCAAACTTAAAACTTATAAAATAAATTATAGGTCATTAAAATATGCATCTCTTTATAATAATTGGATCATCTCAAACCACAATGATTTATTTAAACAATAAACCTTCAATTTGAGAAAAAGATTATTGTATGGTTTGTCCATAAAATTGCAGGCTCGTATTTCAGTTTTGAATCTATTACAGCCGAGCGAACCAATCAGGGATCGCGCATACTCACGTGCTGTTCCATAGAATATGGAAAAGCACATACGTATATGCGATCCTTGATTGGTCCTTTTGGCTGTAATAGATTCAATTGCTGCTTTATAGTAAAGGTGGACTCATTTCGTTCGTTAACTCAGAAATTGTAAAAAAGTGAGTTTGATCAGTATGGTTCAACACATTCCAATTGGCAACAGTGACTGCGCTGACACGAATGTTTCCATGGCAACATATAAGAAAATGCATGGTTGTTACCTAATAGCCAATGGCTAAGAAGCATCGCATGTTACCTCAACAGTCATTGGTCGATGAGCATCACATGATACTCAACCAAGCCATTTCCCTCATCATTGAGGGGTTTACGCTTCTATAGTAACACAAAATAGATTATAAGAAAAAAATTATCTGCATTATTTTTGAAATGAAAAGCTTCGGGCAATATAATAATAAGCCACATTTTTTTGAAATTGCTCAGGAGAGCCTTTAATTTTCTGTCCAACTCCATAAAGTACCATACTGAGCAACGAGGCGATTCTCTTCCGATGCCATTTTCTGGAAAATCCGAAAATGGTAAAGGAACAAGCTAAGAACTGTACTGAGGAACGATTTGTTGTAAAAATGTCGTTGTATTTTTGGGAAAAAAGTGTGGCTTGTCATTATATTGCCCAGAGCCCTTCAATTGAAATGTGACAAAAAAAAAAAAAACAAACTTGGGACTCCAAGATTCCTCAAGATTACAAGATATAAGATTACAAGAGAATTGCTGCAATGTTCGTGAAACCCCAAAATTCCGGTTGTAGGTAGTTTTTCGGATCAATGGAATTTAAAAAAAAAAATAAATCAAACTTTGAATGATGATTAATATGTAACGAGACAGTGATGGCCGATAAGAGAACTTAAAAGATAACCTTTGTTACAATCTTTTTTTTATCATTAAAAAAAAAATAAAATAAAATAAAATAAAAATAAATTCAACTTGAATTTCGTTAATCTAAAAAGTCATCTGAGCTATATTTATAACAAAGATGACCAAAAAATTTCATCATCTAATAATAAAATTCAAGAAAAAAATCACCATCTGAATTTTTGTCTTGAAAAACAAAAACAGAAACATATAATTTGTAGCTCTGTAAATGATAAACAAAAATACTCTTCTATAATAATTCGCTGATATGAGTCTACATATAGCTGACTGGCTCAAAAATTGGCACGAAAATACCACACATACATAATTTTTCACAAAATCTAAACGATCTTTCAATGTTGTCACCAGGTGATGCCAGGTGCCCATCAATTGACGGGTTTTTTTGCTTTTTTTTTTACTAGATTTGAATAAAATTGAAAAAACGTTCGTATGTAATGTGGTTTAATATTTGGGATATTATATATCGAAAATTACATTCATTGAAACACACTTATTATGACTCTATTCGTCCATTAACAATACAATAAATAAACAGGCAGAATTTGTAGAGAAAAATCACCATAATTATTATTTGAAAAAAAAAACAAAAAACAAAAATCAAAACACAAAAAAAAATAATAATACAGATTATAGTGAACTTGTGAAAATTGGATTTTTTTTAAGTTCACTCACATTCAAATTTTATGATAAAATGAAACAATATTACAGTATTGAAAAACAACCATGTGATAAATGGAAATTGATAGTGAAACTAAAATTGAAAACCAAAAATAGGAGATTATCTAGTTATTTCTATCAACGACTCCGGAAAACGTGCAAAAAAAACAAAACAAAACCAAACAAAATTAGGATTCAACAGCAACTGGCTTTAACGTTAATACATCGTTGGTACGTTGTGCTACCTATGTACAAAAAAACTTTTTCGTGTGTATAAAAATACACTAACCGATAAAGATTCAAGATAAAAAGAAAACAAAATAAACACGCATTTCCAAAGTATCAGCAAACATGTTAATACGTGAAAATTTAAAAACTGCTACCTATCCCACAGTGGATATGAAAAATTTCTTTCCTTATTGATGACTAGAACGAGACATTTAAATATATATATATATATAAAAACCAAACAAAAATCGCCGGTCATCCAATTAACCATAGAGTGTCAAGTTTCACATCACTCTAGTCTCTTGCTCGATCGAAATATTCTTGAAATGCAAATTCATAGATTTTGCAGAGGAATCTTGACTGACAACAGTGGGGCTTCGTCTTCGCACTCGGGTTGAACGCGAACTTTTTCCTGCCTGATGTTCAAACGCAGGTGATCGATGTTGCCATGGACGTTCACCTTCTAAGAATAATTGTTCACAAAAACAAAGGAATAAATAAATAAAAACAAGTTGGCCTACATTGAATAAATGATCTTTTAAGAACACACTTTTGTATGTATGTAGCTATTTTGACATTGGTATATGTCACCAGATGTCACCCTATGTCTCGACCAACTGAAACAGAAGCCTCACCCACACATGCAATTATACAACATACGCACTTTATATAGGCATATAGGTATTTTGACCTCCGTATTTGTCACCAGAAGTCTCGCTCGATTCACTATAACAGACACCGCTCACACATTAAACTATAAAGTATTACACACTTTATAGAGGCCAATACATATTTTGACATCTATATTTGTCACCAGGTGTTGCCCTAATCCTAACTCACACCTTTGACAGACAACTCATTCAACCATGAAACTAATGTGAAGTACACACTTTACATACTATATAAGCCTATCTATACGTATATGTCCACATTTGTCACCCTATGTCTCAATCAACTGTAACAGACGTCTCACCCACACATAAAACATAGCACTTTATATAGGCCTATACATGTTTTGACATCTATATTTGTCACCAGATGTCGCCCAATGTCTCGCTCGATTCACTATAACCGACACCTCTCACACATAAAATCATAAAGTACACACTTTATATGAGCCTAAAATTTTGATATCCGTTATTCGTCACCAGATATCATCCTGTGTTTCAACACACACCTCAAGGAAAATCAATCTGAAGACGCATTTTAGAATCATTATTTATCACCAGGTGTCGCCTTACAGACCAACTCGCACCTTTGACTGACATCACACTCACTTGTGAAACTAACAAAGTGTGTAATAATAATAATAATAATAATAATAATACTGTAATAATAATAAAAATAATAATAATAATAAGGAAAAAAATTGTAAATCCAATACATCATGCTCATTTTTAAATCCATGTGGGAAAAAACACAACAACAATTTTGCTTTGATTTCCAGGTGATTGGCATTAACAAAACCATAAAGAAACTTCTTACTTGTGAACGTATGTGATGTTCCGGGGCCGTCGCCGCAGTGGTAAGACACAGCCAGATCATGGTGAGCGAGGAAAACAAGATGGTCAACCCGATCAGCCATCGAGGCAGACCCGACTTGCGAGCCATGCATCCCAACCAGTCGGCGTTGGTGGTGACGATTTCGTTGTTGGTCGCGATGCTGTAAGTCGAGCCGGCGAGGTCTTTACGCTGCGACAAGCCGAGGGAGACGTCTTGACTTTGGCGATAAGCATACGTGTCGGGGAGCACCTGCACGTGCAGTTCCGGAGACGATTTTTCCAACTGCAACTGGTCGTATTTCGAATCACTGCCAAGTTCATCTGGCGATTTTTCATCTGAAAGTTAATCACAATTTTAGCACCACGTTTTTTCAATGCTTTTGTACAAAAATGAACAAAGCGGTGCTGCTTGCCATTGATTTCATCGATGTCCAAATATTCCGTCAGAATTTCGGGCGAAGTTTTGACTACATAAACCTTGCCATCGTCTTCTTGGAGGTAGAACGACCAGCTGACGCTCATCATACGCGACATGCGATCGAGCATGTTGTTGTAAATGTTATGCACGTACATGAACGGCGTTATAAGATGCATTGATTGAGGCTTATCTTTTTCCTATTTAAATATGGAAAAAAAAATAAAATCGAGTCATTTTAAGCTCCGTCAATCAATCGAAAAAAAGAAAAAATATCGGATAAGTCTTACTTTGTTTTGCCTTTCCAGTGAAAAAGGAACTTGATTAGCGCAGCCAATGTTGCATGCGTAACGATCACCGGTCTGACTGTACGCTTCCATGCACGCTGAAAAAAAATTCAAAGTCAAAATCGAGTAATTTACATAAGTTATCAAAAATTCATAATTTATCAAAAGATTTTCCTTTAAGAGACTTTTTTATTTTACCTAACTGACAAATTAGATTTTTTTATCACATCCACAACGTTTTTGCTCCCTTTCACAGGCTTAATCAAGTAGAAAACAGAATTATTCAAAAAAAAAGGAAAGTGACAGGTGAACTGTTTACACATGCACCCAAGTTGGAAATATCAGTGTAAACAAATCACCTGTCTTTCTCTCTTTCTCGCAGTTTTGTATATTTCTCCACTGGTTTTTGTTTTTTTTCCACCTGACAAAGCCTCTAGGAGGGAGGCAAAACGTGGTAATGTGTAAAAAAAATCTACCTGGTCAGTAAAATGAAAGATTTTTTATTGGTGATAAATGACCATATTTTCGCAAATGTAAGACGTGTGTTATACAAGATTTTACACAAAGCACTCCCTATACACATCCGCATCTACTATAAATTATAATAAATTAGGTGCAATGAAAAAAAATCATTATTATATCACCATTAAAATGTAACAAAAAAATATATATATAAACGTGTGTGTTATTTGGGTATTATCCAGTGTGTTTACTACAAAACACATTAAATTAGAGTTAATCACTACTTAATTTTCATTGTTTAGTAAACTGTTTCTTAGATGTGTGCATCTTATAATCGGGTGCATTCTACATATATAATTCATTTTTTACTCAAACCCCTAAAAGTTGCGTCTTATATCGGCAAAAGAACCATAAAATGAAAGATTTCTCCTGTTAAAAGATTTTTTCATTGGTAATAAATCATGTTTATCAGGATGAAGAATAATGCTTTTGACATGCGTTACCTTTTGAAATCATCTCACACTGATGTTTAATACAATATCAAATCCATATAAACGTAAATAAGAAGAAGCGAAATAACTTACATGCGGTACAAGCATCTCGTGTAACGTTGGTATTGATGTCACGTCCATCATGAGCAAATTCGACTAAGGAGAAGAAACGACATCCACGCTTGCAGCATTCTGAATGTTTAGACTTGAAACGATAAAATAGTTGAAGAACGATTAAAATTGGAAAAAAACAAAACAATATAAATACTTAACGCTTAGCATTTGCATTTGATAGTTGTATATAGATACATCTATAAATATAACATAAAAAACAAGAACCATCTGCACCAGTAATAAAACTGTCAAATAAACATGTTTATCAACAACAACTATCCATCAATTTAAATGACACGTAAAAAAAAGTATTTTGCTTGTTGTTGTTTTTTTATATACTTGTACGATGTAGCTACACAATATTTTTTGTCACCCATGAATACTTACATTGGAGTAAGTATGAAGAGGATAGGTTTGGTCACAAGATTCTTTACACGACTGGACATCATCTAACACACGGTCAAAAGCACTACTGCTCACATAATCGTGGCTCAACACCACCACCACCAAACAACCGATCCAACCGCTCGCCATTTTCTCTGTAAAAATATGTTATTGACGTTTGCCCAAATTTCGCATTGCAATACCACTAGCGTCATCCAGTGACAAATTTAAACAACTGTTGATAGTAATTTTAAATGCATTGCCAATTTCACTTTCTTTAGCAGACAAACAAACATATCTTATCAATAATTATGACAGACATGTTATAATGACAAATATCACCAACTACTGAAAAATATTTAACCACTGGATTAATTGCACATAACACTATTTCTAGTAAAAATTAAACAATAGTTGTCACTATATAATTAAAAGTATTCTAGTTGGATTATTATTATTATTATAGTATATAATTATAATTATTGGCGAATGTAGAAAAACTTCATCAATAAATAAATGAAATTCTTATTTATTACATTAGAAAAGAAGTCACTTGTAGGTTAACGACAGCCAGTCGTTAACTTAAACTGGCATCTACACCCCTAGTGACAAGATTAGATTAGGCACCACAATGACTAGTTGTTAGCCCACAAGTAACTTCTAATGCAATAAATGAAAAACACTTTTATTTACATGTAACGAAAGAACCACTAAGTTTCAACAGAACACCGAGTTTAAACAACTTAAAATAATAAAGTAAATTTACAGTACAATAATATAAATTCAACATGGTACTAATATACTCTTCTAGTACCACACAAACTATTTAATCATTATACAACACACAAAAACCAAACCAACGTCAACAGGTGGACTGCAATAACCGTTTTATAGTAATACAATCGAAACAATAGTATTCCTATGTTTATTTGTACATCATTGGCGTACATCAGGAGTATAGCAATGCAATTGCCGCATAAATAGATGCAAAATAAGTTTCATTAAAAGTCATCACGATTGCAGGGCTGCTTCGTGCAACTTCATCAAATCGCTACACTTGCTAATCAATTCAGGATTCGAGTCTTGCTTGACGTATTTGAAAATTGCAAGAACTGTGTTTTTGAGATCCGATGGAATCATCACTTGACTGTCCTTCGTTTCATCTGAAAACCAATTGAAATGCAAACACGATTAAAATGAAAACAAACTATAAACTACAACATAATGGTGATGAGTGCCTGAAACTTTACTGTACCGTCGAGTCTTTTCAACAGCGTATCGGTCACTGCTAATCCCTGCTTTCGAACTGTTGTAAAACCTATCGATCCTATGAAAACAAATACAGATTATAATTTAACAAAAAATGGTTAGAATCCGTTAATTTTTTTTTTAGCATTAAGTACTCAATCGTAAGGTACATAATCCTTTAATAGATTATTACAATAAAAATAATAATAGTAATTACCTAAACAAATTTTCAACGAGTCCATTAGCCTATATATTAACCTAAAGATTTCAAGTTGTTCTTGTTGCGTATTTCCTAATTGTATCCTTTAATCAAACACAAAACAAATAAATAATTAACATATAAACGTTTAAAACATAATATATTCGACCGGCATTTTTACCTCCGTATAAATTGTTCCATCGCTTTCATGATCACCACTTGCGTTTTCCAGTCGCTCGTGTTTAAGTATTTCACATAAAGACCGACCACCTCTTCGCGATACACGTCTAAAATATAAAAAATATTTACGATGGTGATTACAAAAATTTGTATTGATTAAACATTTGGCGGTTAATGAACCACCATTATTAAGTTAATAAACATTGACCTTGTGTTTCCTTGTTCACTGGCCAAGCGGCTCCTAGTAAATCAATCGCACATTCGCGATAAATTCGAACGGCTTCTCGAGCTTTTGTGTCAACTTCATCATCCGATTCGTCATTATCCTTTTTATCCTGTATAACAAACAATAACACATTGAATCTATTAATTAAAAAATGCAAAAACAAAAACAACAAATTAATTATACAGGTCGTCCACCATGAGATGTCAACATTTTAATTACATACAGTTTGAAGATAAATACGGACATAACCATAACTAAATATGAAAATAATAGACCGAGTTTCATAAAAAAGTGCACGACTTCAGTGCACCTTCACGTGGTGCCTTTAGTGGTGAAAAGAATGTCTAAGCAGAAAACTAACTCACACCAAGTGACCTACTCGGTCGCTTGGAGTCGCCATTTTAGAAAATGACTGACTGCAGCACCACTGTGGCTGTGACATGCACTACAAAATTTCCCAAATAAAATTCTGGAGTTATTTAGCTTCCGTTCCACCAAGCATCACACTTGTATATGAAATGAAATAATAATGAGACATGCCAAAGTTGACACGTGACATTTGGAAAAATGACACTTGGAAAAATGACATTTGGAAAAATGACATTTGGAAAAATGACACATGACATGGTGGACGTGTGGTATTTCAAGACACTTTCGACTTACAAAGATGGGGCGAAAAATTTCCATGACGTTGGAAAACCGATCTTCGTCAAAAGTTTCAAGAATTTTCGTCAAACACTGCAAAGCGTTCGTTCTGTAGGTAGTGTTTCCTTTCTGACATTCTTTCAAAACAGCTTCAATCACCTTGCAAGTGAACAGCAGAAAATATACATATAAACTAGTTTTAATAATTAAAATTGTATTTAAATGATTAAAAATGTATTTTTAACAAAAATGAAAAATTACAAATACATTTTCTTAAACTTACCTCCTCAAGAGATGTCTTTGAAATATCCCTAAATAACACAAAAAATAAAATAATAAGAATGATTCAGATCTGTGAATAAATGTATGTGTGTGTGTGTGTCATAAACGCTTCGTGTTGTAGCATTCTGTCACTAGATGGAGTTCATTAATTGGTCGCACATTATTTTCACTTTCCATAATAACAACACCCTTTTCATGCTACAGCACGAGCTAACTTCTAGTAAAAAAAATAATCATAGACAACTACTGTATATTAAATAGTAAACTTCACATTGATATTTTAAGAATTGCAACAACGCAATATAGGCTATTGGTATTTTGACATCAGTATTTGTCACCCTATGTCTCAAATCACCAGTGAAGCAAATATAAAAAGTGTGTAAAACATGTTGAAGAATCCATACTTACTTGCAAGCACTGCATACGACACCGATGGCACGCAACAGAGCTTCTTTCCCGTCCCACGTCCGTCCGAACAAGCCGGGTAAAAGTAGGCCTAGCAGAATAGTCTGATTATCGACCGACAGGGACGATTCCAGTTTTTCTGCCATGGTGGCGACGGCCAACGCAGCTTGAGATTTCAGCGACCACTGCGACGACTGTAAACCCGTTTGTATTATCTGGATGATTTCGCTCAGGTAGAGTTTTATACCAGTCTCGGTACCTGTTCAAACGACAGCAAGCAATCAAACTAAAAAACCGTCATTGCTTAAATGAAATTTAGGAGTTGGGTGGAATAACGGTGTAACTCCAAAAAAACAAAATGAACCCTAACCAGGTGTCAATTCCGTCCAAACCTCTTCCCATATGGAAACATTGTAATCGTCGTCTTCCACTAAACAGCGAAAGTCATTGGAATAAGTTATCTTCAATTTACAAAACTTATAAAAAAATATATACAGTGTGTTCCTAAACAGTAGTCAAATGTTAACCACAAATGCTACGCATCAAAACAAAAGCAAACAACGCATATAAACATGGGTCTGGAAATGCTTCCTTCCGAGATAGCACAGCAGGGTAAAGTCGCGTAATTGTATGTTTGAATAGTCACGTAGTT
>JAQIWH010004500.1:0-16809 GCA_034695005.1 Cryptops parisi | reverse complement strand
CTACATTGACCAATCCGAGAGCACTGCCGTGAACGGAGTAAAATACACGGTGCCGTGTACGTAGCCACTTCGAAAAAGAAAACCTTCCTATTGATGCTTAGAGCTTGTCCCAGAGGCCATGAGGATTTCCTGATAATATACAGCGCCACTGTGGGAAAATGTGTTAAATGTGCGTAATTACAGTGCTTTCTTTATCTTCCAGATAAAGGATATTATTATGCACCTAATACACGATTTTAAAATAATGTTTTCTCATTCTTCACTATCAAGTGAAAGTGAAATTGATGGAACATGGCGCCCCTCGCCATGTTCCAAGAGAAAGAGAAACACAAAGTTTCATGAAGAGTGGTGTTGCATATTTTGCCCACAGTGGCGCTGTATACCATCAGAAAAACCTCATGACCGCTGGGACAACAATAGCTTGAGAGAAGCTCGCGATGGAAAGGCTTTCTTTTTATTGTTGGTTATGATATAACACATAAACTGTTCACACATGTTACATTAAAAGAAATAGGGATTTCCGAAATCCATATATATATATTTTCTTGTAGCTACATCATTGGTTAAATTAAAAGACTGGGCATTACGTATTTTCCTACAGTTTATCAGTGCCATTTAAAATTTTTACGACTGGTAGTCTCTTTAATCTCTGGTTATTGAGAAAATTTTGTGTAAAGTAAAATTGATGCTTTATCTCTATAATCTCACAATGCTTAAAATACAAAACAAATTAATAATCATACTTACTTACTTACTTACTTATTGAACAAGTAAACGAGTAAATGTTTTGGAGCTTTTGTGTTTTGTTTTTTTCCATTTTTAATTTCTGCAATTTTCGGTTTATTTATTTGTATATGCGTTTTTTTGTACATTGGGTTTATGCGGGTTTTTATGTATGCGAAGGACTTATGCGGTTCTCGTTTCTCAGTTCACAAACTCACTCACAAGTGAAGCTAATATAAAGAGTTTAAAAACGGCCATGCAGGATGATCTTACTTTGGAATAAATATATAATCGAAGATCTATAATATAACATAGGCCTAATATATATTTCTCATAACAAGCATTTCAACAGAAATATACTTATAAGCCGTTTTCGTTCGTAACTCCGTATACTACTGTAGTAGCGAACCAACTGGTGATGGAAAAATGAAACACCAACTGTATATCGACCACTACTAATTTCAACGTGCAAACCTTGAAATATCGTGCACAATGAAATTAGTAGTGGCCAATATTCTCCCCTAATTAAAATATAAATTAGGGGAGAATATTTACTACGTTGTCGGATGCCACAACCGATTTGGTGAAAAAAACAAGGAGTACGGTCGTTTAGTTTTCCACGCAAAAATCAAGATTCGGTAAGAATAAACAAAGTGGATCAAAGCGATCAAACGTGAAAATTAAGTTCGCCTTTCCATTTTTGTTTTGTTTTGTTTATTATACACAGTCCAAAATGGGGACCAAAAATACATAATCATCAAAACCACAATACAGTACAGAAAAAAAATCAAAAACCAAAAATTCTTACATAAAGCGAATGAAATCTTATAAAAAACAATACAAGTAAGCTCAAAGGTTTTTGTTTGATCGTTTCTCTTAAATTTCCCAATGCATTTATTCAGATCATACGATAAATATTATTATGTACTTGTAGCATATCTCAAATAAATTGTACATAATTTACCATGTAACAGCAAATTTAGTATCAGCAAAATTTAAATGAAAAAGCACGCTACAGCAATAGGAAAACAAAAGGAGTGATTCAAGCTATACAGTTAATAGTTAGCTACTACTCCGCTAGGGAGTAGTTGCCCAGTATCGCCCTTTGTGACACAAAAACGGTCTACACAGTATTGTATTTAAAAAGTATTTAATTATATGATTAAAGTTTGTTCATACATATTTAACTTCAAGAATTTAGAGTTAAGCCTATATTTAATGAAAAAAACCTCCAACATTCAACTGGATACAATTATTTACTCAATGGCTGGCTTAATTTAGACGTTATTTAAAACACGAATTCATCATAAGAAAAACGACAAATAAATGGAACAGGACATTCGCTCTGCATTGAATTAATTAATTAATTTATTTATTTATTTATTTAACGGAATCGGTCATTTCATTCATTAAAGTGAGCGCTGTTGGGCAGAATGACGTAGAATTAAAAGTACAAATTGAAGTAAAAGTACAAAGTAGAAGTATAAACTGTAGTAGAAGTACAAATTGTGATAATAAAAAACAATAAAAAAATTTACAAATTAAATTGTGACTAAATCTCTCCATATATTATGTCTCACTGCAGGGTTTACCACTATAATTCCACGCACAAAGTCCGTGAAAAAGCAGTTTCTGGTTGTTGCCTCTCTCCCTATATTATGTCTCACTGCAGGACTTACCACTATAATTCCACGCACAAAGCCCGTGAAAAAGCAGTTTCCGGTTGTTACCGATAAAGTATAGTGTAGCCATCCAGTATTCAATTTTTTTAGTCTAATCAACGTTCAAGCATTAGTGTTTTCATCGTGTACCATGAAAGCACTAACGCGAGCGAAGCGAACGGGTACACCTAGTATAGATTAAAAATTATATCGCTGGCCCTAGTCGTAAAAGTCACACGTCACTTATGAACCAATCCAAATAGCGTGCAAGCCTATGAACAAACCAAACCATACGTGAAATCGTCATTTTTTTTCAAATTGAAATTTTTACTTAGTTCCGTATGGTTTAAGACGATCCAGATGTTTGGTTTCCAACACATGTTATGAAATATGTAAGAATGATAAACTCAAAATTAAAATTAATTTCATAGTCGTAACTGGACGCTACAGAAAGTGGTACAAGAAGAACCGTTAAAACTGGCGAAAGTGAAGACTGCTAAAAAGATAGATCTTCACAGCTCTTCCTTGTTTATACCTAAACTGCTGTTAGATCTTGGAAAATATCGAATCGACTTCGACTCTAAAGTTTATCCAAGTATGTTCAACCATTTGCCACATTTGGAATACCTTAACTACTAATGATAACTGCCATGAAAAAACATGCTTTTTTTTAGGAATGGACAATCAAAATCCGGTTAAACTAGCTGACAGCACATTTATTCTTCATACTTTGATATATATTGAAATAATTCAAACTCCTTTGATACCAATAATGATTGACGGCTCTGCGTCTGAAATCACGAGAACAATCGGAGCCAAAGTTTGGTTGAAACCAGCAGCTTTAACCATAGATGAAGATGATCCCAACGATAATGAGGTCTGTATTAATCATCACGTACCCTGAATTTAACATGCAAGCATTAAAATGATGAATGAAACTGCGTCTTAACAATCCAAAAAATACATATTTTTTATATCCTATATAGACGTACTATACGGTGGATTGGTATTGCTTCCGAACTGGCCCCAACGACGACACATCTGCTTTGCAGTTAGACAAATCTAAAGTCATCGATATTAAATTAAAAGACGAAAACAGCCCCGATGAAGGAGGATGCTATGGAACAGGAAATGGTCAATCAATTTATACTATATTTACATTTTTTTCGGTACAACTACATTTTGTAAATAAATTAAAATAAAAACGATCTTTTTAGGATTTCTGAACTACACTAGTGGAGAATGGAATGTGAACACGGCAGATTTTTACAAATACACCACCGGTGATGAACCTATTTATTTCACCATTGCGACAGAGATCCACAAAGATACACGATCCACAAGAACCAACGTTACGTTTACACTGGTCGACAAAGATGTTCCAGCATTCGAAATCAGGTATGTGTGTCATTAAAACCGAATCCACTTCCACGGTAGCAAATGCATAATGCGGTATAAAGTTTAACTTTGTCATAAAATAATACGACAACTTATTTTGCAACTACAGATGCAGAGAAAAGAGAATGTGCTTTCCCAAACAAGAAGGTCTAATGGTCAATAACAACACCCGATTGGCACTGACAAGTTATTGCACTGATAAATGCACCAATCAAGACTCATTCAAAAGTGAATGGTCAATATATGGTTTAGACGACAAAATGAATCAACATCCACTTGAAGATATTAAATCTTATGTTAAAGGTAAATCCATAGAAATGTCATAACTGAAGACCAGCGCGCAACTTTTTAATTTGTTAAAACTTGCGTGATAATTGATGTTCAATTTTAAATTCGTTCAATTTTAATTCTTGTCAAGTTTTTGAATAATCAATTTAGGATGATAAAAATCATCCCAAATTAACCAAAACTTTAGTGAAAAAAATTGAGTTATTGCAGTTAAATGCTGCATATTTTGAATCAGTTATTACAGTTACTGTTTTAAGTTATTACACCTTCACGTCTACATACATTATAAAACTAAAATCAAACGTGTAACATGTTAATTTATTTTTCTTCACATAATATTGTTTAATAATATGTATAGTATTCAAAACTACTGTTTTAAAGAATACCTCTATTAAGCGACTACTTCTCTGTGCGACCATTTTTTCACGAAACCGTGGGTGGTCGCTTTAGAGAAATTTTACTGTACCACAAACTTCGTTATGTAATTTTTTCCAATATATTTATGTTTCAGGAATTCATTTCTATGAAATTGCCATTTCGGAAAATTTTTTTCCCAAATACAATATGTATACAACATTTCTACTAGTACTTAACGTTACATCGGAAACGACTTATCCAGCAGTTCAGACCCTTCGAGTCGATATCAACCAACCTCCATATGCCAACCATCCACCTGGATGTCAAATGACAGAAAAAGGAAAAATTCCCAAATACGAAACTTTGTCAAGTAAGTTCGTGGTCACCTGTTCGGACTGGTTAGATCCCGAAAATAATGCAATTAATCTGTATCATGTCTATGGTAAGTAGAAAATTACAATTGGAGGGCTCGGTGCAGGAACCGGTCAGTTCCAATGTTTGCCGAACGGTGGTGTCACTTTTTCTTAGAACGGCTGCTTTATATTGTGAGCTTATTTCAGCCAAGTTTTAATTAAATTTTGCATATCGTTTACATACTTTCGTACTTATTATACTTTTTATCTGTTATTTACGTGTAACATAAAAACGGGAGCTGTTTGAAAACACTCCTTAAAATTTTAAAAATTGAAGCTGACCGGTTACTGCACCGAGCCCTTCAAAGTTGGCATTATTTAGATACTTGGCAGAAACTTCTATACAAAACTTCTCTTAAGCTCAATACCATCGATAAACATTTCCTACAGGATACCGTGACATCAAGAAAGACGAAACAGAATATGATTACTATGAAGACGACTCAGGGGAAGCTAATAGCAAAGTGAAGGATGTCATTGAATTATGCAAAGGAGAAGTTCCCAGCTGTGAAATAATTTTACCATGTGGTTCCACCCATTTGTACGTTGAAGTCCGTGACCGCTATGGTGCCTTCACCATAGTCGACATAGGTGTCTGGAATGTAAGTATGAAGACGATGGAATATTTCCCTGTCCATTGATAGTTTCAATGCCTCCAAATAAAACTGACATATCAACTCTAGTTGACTGCACCACCTGATTATAAGAAATATGACAACAAAAATTATATGGATACTGTGAAAGAGAGTGGAAATCCACAAAAAATCAACCAGATATATATTGCTCTACAAAGTCTTGAAGGCTGTGTAAAAGGTACGAACCGTATTATTACTATGTTATTCAACAAAATAATATTTCAGCTGTAACCCTAATAATTTCATTTTTTGCAGAAGACAGATATGAAAGCAACATTGAGGTGAGTGTATTTACGTTTACACTTAGTGAGTGTATTTATGTTACAGTACGTTCAATAGCGAATATGTTTTTAAAATACCTGTGATGCAGAATAATTGAAGGGCTCGGTGAAGTAACCGGTCAGCTTCACTTTTTAAAGTTGTACAGTAGCGACAAAACATTTTTTGTCGAAAAACAGTAAAATATGCAAAATGCTTCAAATAAATCATTTACACCATTTTGTTAATACATTTTTTGTCAAAATATGTTGCTGGTGACATGTTTGAAGGACCTGGTGTAAAAGGGTGTTAAGTAATATTTTTGTTAAAAATTAGTTGAAAGCATTTTCGAATGTGTCAGGTGCGATTTTACCTTCCTAGCGCATAATTTTGAGCAAAACAACAATATGTGCAAGGGTATTTGTGCAAGAAGTGTAAAATAGTTCATCGACAACAATGCAAGTTCAGATCTATAAACGTGATTTGCTCAAAATTGTAAAACTCATTTAACACCCGTTTACACCAGCCCCTTCATTTATTTTCACAATAAATAAAAATATGACAAGAAGTTGTCTGTTTGTTCTAAAATTAGTACACAACTAATAATAAAGAGCTTCCGGACAACTGCAAAGCTAACTTGGATTATGTATCCAGCAGTGACTGCCAGCGTCATCTATAATAATATATCGGTATCTAAGGATCAGATTGGCCTGCTTCTTGCATCAAACTGCGCAAAGTTTCGAAACAATTATATTCATTGAAGTTCACCTCTGGCGGCAGTGGTCTGTGTTCGCCTCCCACTCGTGCCACGTGAATTCAGTTCGGGGTCTGACACCACGGGGGCAGGTTTTCTCGGGGTTCTCCCGTTTCCTCCTGCATCATAAAACCCTGTTCCATGTTTATCATCCTCATCTCATTATAATTTCTGTATTTTTAATTTCAATAAAGTTTGAGGGCCAAATGACATAGCTGTAAAGACACGGTGCCTTCATTCAACTCCAAGTACCTACCTACCCTATTCATTGAAAAAAGTGTTTTTTTTTTGTCAAAAACTGAAGCTGACCAGTTACTGCCCCGAGCCCTTCTATCATTCCTAACTTTCAGAGGTGATAGAGAGCATATAATAAAACATCTTTTATCAATAAGATATATTTCGGATATACTTCCTCAACGATATACAACGAAACTTATGACGTATTAGTAATACTTTGGTCGAATAGTGATACCCACTGGAAATGAACCAACACTAAACATTCCCATTGAGAGCATATGGCGTTTTAAGATTTCGTAATTTTGTTGTATCTCGTTCCGGAAGTATTTCCGGACTATAGTTCATTAATAAAACATGTATCAGGGCATGAAATGATTCATTACATGCCCTCTATCACCTCTGAAAGTTAGCAATAATCATTCTGTATATCATCCCTATTGCACTATTCATACGCAGCGACTCAACGACATTTTGGAAGAATTATCAAATGAAGAAATACATACCACTTCGCAAGCTATGAACTTGGCTGCAAAAGTTGCTAGTTTTGTTAAAGGAGGAAGAGAACTGGACAAAAATGCTAAGGTCAGAAGCATTTGAAACATCTGATTTTAATTCTGCAAAATTCCTGATTCCTGCAAAAATTGAAGGCTTGCCCTGAATAACGTTGCATGTAACAATTTATAGTTTTAAGTAAATGGCAAAAGAAGTATTCAGCAACACATTGATTGATTGTCACATATTAGGTGCCCAATTTCAAAGTGATATACAGTATTATGTTTTAGGCAGGTATGAGTTTGTCTATTGACAGCACTAGCTAGGCCCATATATGAGGCACTGTTTTCCATAATAATCTCAATATTAAATTTTTGTAACATACAAAGTTATTCCGAGTAAGCCTTCAATTTTAACTTCATTTCAGTGTTTCAACTAGGGAATTGTTTTATTCATCACCATCAGAAATTCCATTTTTTTATTTTTCGTTTGAGCTTCTTCCGTAGACGTTTAAATGTTTTGATCAAAACATTTCAGGAAACCCTGTTGAAAGTGCTAGACAAAATTTTGAACCACACTAAAGAACATGTTGATGAACTGACGCTTAAAGAACTGAAACAGATCGATCAAGATGTTTTTGGAGTATTGGGAGCCGTTTCTTTTGTATGTTGTCTAACATTCTAATGCCTTATCATCCATTCAATTTGACCTAAATTTTAATTTATTCTTTTCCTTCCTATTTGTTCGTGAAAAGTCGAATACCAAAGTTGTTGTGAGTGAAAAACCATACCCAACTGAAGAACATCCATCCGAATATTATGGATCTGAAGATTTAGGTAGACCACAGACTTTCATTTCAGACTTACATTTTGTGAAACATTTTGCTATTGCTATAAACCTAATACTGATGTGCTTATGAATAGATGATGCCATGAACCCAGGAACAATAGAAGAACTTGAAAAACGTAATATCATTCGAGGAATTAAACAACAAGTAACTACAAACATTTTCAATTATAACTGCAGCGGTGGTGGGCAGTAGTTCAACTACTATAGTAGGTCTAGTAATAGTTATAGTAATACTATATTAGTCTTATAGTAGTTGAACTACTAGTTAAATTACTTAACAATATTTATTGGGTAGCTATAACTACTTTACGTACTTTTACTACTTTACATAATTATGGTTACATAACTACTACATTACAGTAATTAAACTATAGTCTATGTCCGCTAAACCTGCAGTAGATCACTACTGCGCATGTCGCATTAGATTAAGATGTATGATTCCGCCGGGTTTGAAACTGAAACAACTGTAAAGCAAGTGAAGTTTAAACATTACGTTGTTTATCTACTGCTATATTTAGATGCGTATCTAAATATTAATGAATAATGAAAATTAAAATTAAAATATAAATAATTAATAGTTATATGTATCTACAATTATATTATAAAATTATATAAACATTCTGCTGCTTCTGCCATGATGCTTTCTGATTCGACATTATGGCAACCAAGAACGCTAAACCAACAAAAGGACACGAAATGGAAACCAAAACCAACAAAATTTAAAATTTAAAAGAAATGAGATAGGCAACATCAATATATTTATTTACACGCAATTAAATATTAAAATTCGTCAGTTCATACATTTTAAATAATAGTACACACGTAAATACATTAATAGTAAGGTATTTTGTTGTTTATTTAATGTAAATAACACATTTTAAGAAGAAACTATATTTTGAATGCGCATTCGCGCACCAACTAACTCACACCCGCCACTGTCATGCGCAGAAACGATCTACTGCAGACTACTGCGGACACAGACTATAGGTACAACTAACCCAGTTTGATTACTTTACATGATAGTTAACTACCGGTACGTAGTTTCACTTCAACCAATAATACTAATAAATAACTACTGTACGTTTTCAGTAATTTGCAATTTCACTGTAAAGCGTGTGTTTAGTATGGCAGGTCAAATACTTACACCAAGAAGATGCAAGATTTCAGACAAATTGTTTGAAAAGATGGTTATTTTGCGTGCATTCTTCCGAATTATGTAAAACTAATCCACCAAAGTCAAAACAAATAATAAAATAACTATTAAAACATATAAAAATGATGTTAACTTTTTATACTAACCAGTTATTATAGTAGAAAAGTAGTTGAGAAAAGTAGTTTCGATTACTCAATTACTTTTAAAGTAGTTAGAAAAATAATTGTAATTAGTTTTACAAAATTGTGGTTAACTAGTAGTTACATTTACTTTATTTTGTAGTAGTTAATAGTTGCAATTGAATTACTTTTAAATTAGTTGGTGCCTACAGTATCATGTCACCTCAAGGACAGTATTAAAGCGGAGTTCCCAAATATTGAAATTTTCTAATAGACTAAAAATTTGTATCGTACACTTGGCAAAGTTTGGGCAAAAATGTAATTTTAAATACAAAGAAAAGATGAAAAAATTCTTGCCCCAAGCTGAAATCGAACCAGGATTATCTTGTCTACACAAAGCACTAACCATTTGAGTTACAGAAACTTTTCTCAGCATACAGAAGGATATATCTCTAATTTGATCCCAGATTGTGTATGACTTTTCATCGTTGCTCAATATTCAAAATTAAAAATTTCTTAGAACATTGTACACAAGCTTGAGTGGAGTGCGCAATGTCTAGTTTACGATTTTTCAATTCACATGAAATTGCAGTTGAAAACAAACAGAAACTAAGTTGTAGAAGCTACGCTTTGCAAAGAAATTCCGACCAAAAAACTAAGCAAACCACAATTATGTGATTTTATAATTATTTAGTGGAGACTTGACAAGTGAGACTTGACAAAATAACCATGACAAACGAACATGGATATCAATTTTCTTACGCTCTCGAGCAAAATGCATCACAAATTGTAGTCATTTTAATCATCTTTTAGATAATCATTTTAAGATATGATTGTTGTGTTGTTGTAACTCTTGTTCCTTACTTCTTTAAAATAAAAATGAATGATAATATCCTAGATCTGACATTCAGATTCTATAAGAATTTTTTAAACATGGGATTTTCATTTTACAGTGTATGATTTACTATTACAAGCTTTCATTTTCATAATCATTATTTTATATAGTCCCAGAAGCAAGAAAAAAAGTTTAAAGAATATTTAAAAAAACTTCGAGACCCACTTCTGTACAAGCTTGTGGTCAACGAAGAACCTGTAATGTTGAACTCTGAAAAAGCCAAAGCAATCTTCAAGAAGATCAAGTAACTATTGTTCTCTATTACTTAATTTAATTCAGGAAAAAATTTCTCTTTTGATCACAAAATCTTTCTATTCATAGTGCTGAAGGAGACAATAAAACACTTGCATTGAGTTTTGGAGGTGCTTCAGTCAAACTCCCAACAGTGGAACACATTCTTAGCAAAAGTAAAATTCCATTCGATGTTAAAAAACCGTTAGGTGTTGTGGTGAGTGTAACAATAAGAACAAAACTGCAAATTGAATAAACTTTAAAAAAAAATTAATTTTAAAAAATTATTTGCTCTACAGGGGATTGTCTGGGATTCAATCCTACAGACTCATGGCAAAAATTTGAAACTTTTGGATAACGCGACCAAAACTGTCGATCTCACTGTATATTCTGGGGAAAACTCAACAAACATGAAAGAGTTAGAAGTGAAAGGACTCGACCAACTGGTTTCTATACTCGTTCCTCGCAAAGTGATTTCACAAACCAACAAAGACCAAGACAACAACACGAAAAATGGTAATAAATAATAGTGTGTGTTTGTTTTACATAGATAATAATGCGTACTCTACTGAACTAAGCCAAAATTGCAATTTTCATATGTACTGCTAAAAGATGTAATTGAAGGGCTTGGGGCAGTGACTGGTCAGTTCCATTTGTTGGCAAAAATCTTTTTTTTTCAATGAATATACTGTGTTTCAAAATCATTCTGCATCGTTTGGTGCAAAAAACAGGTTAATCTGATACCGAAAAATGATCATAAATGGCGCTGACAGTCACTGTTGGGTGTATAAGCCAAGTTAGCTTCACAGTTGTCCGGAAGATCTTTGTTATTTATTGTATACTGATTTTAGAACAAACAAAAAACCTCTCTATTTTACAGTTTTCTTTACTGTGAAAATAAATAAATATAATACCAGTAAAGTATTTTTAGCCAAAAATATATTAACAAAGTGATTTGTAAATATCTAAATGATATATTTGACACATTTTGCATATTTTACTATCGAAAACAATTTTTGTCGATGCTGTAAAATTTTAGTGGACCTGACCGGTCACTGCACCGAGCTCTGCAAACGTTGAATTGAGCCTGAAAGCGAGCATAAAATGTACTTGTGTAGCTTAATTAAAACCGTAATATTAGCAAGACATCATAAAGTGAAATACCGTAAAAGCAGAGTCAAAGTTACAGCAGGATCATACTGTACAAGGTTCATTCTTACGCATAACTATGTTAACCAAAAACTAACTGCACTTCTTAATCCTAACTACAAGTGTTTTCATTTTACAAAACATATTGTACAAACTTAATGCCAATGTCTTGTCTAGTAACGTTGCCAAAACTGCATTGGTTCGACTACATGGCATATCACCAGACCCAAAGAAACGATAGCAATGCAGCTCTATCGATAACCTTCACTCCAGAAGACTCATCTATTACGTATGTATTCTATCTTCGATATAAACAAAAACCAGAATTCCATGTATACGATTACTTCTTCAACCCATATCTCAACAATTCAAATGGTAAGAGCGACAAAGTCATTCATCCTTATTGTGAAAGATAATACAGTTCTGTCAAATCTTGAACAACGTGAATTTGATTTCAGGTTCACTCACCAGTTATAATATATTCCTGAAAAGTCTGAAATTGAAAGACAACGTTGGCTACTATTATCTTGGGGTCGTTCAACTAAAAGACAGTTCCAGTGTAGCTTCAATCACGTCGGGCAACCAGATTACCGCAGACATGGTTGACAGAAATTTTACAAGTTCTTACGAAATCTCCCTTAACACTTTCGGCTGCTACTTCTACAATGCGTTTCTTATGGACTGGGCTGCAGATGGCTGTTTTGTAAGTGGTATTATATTTAAAGTGCACTTCCTTCGTCCCAAAGTATGGTATGCGTTTCATGTAAACGTTTATGATTATAGACGGGTGTAAGAAAAAGGCTAGTTTTTATTGACTTTATAGTAATCTGAATGAAGTGTTCATTTTAACATGCATTGTAAGTTGATTGGCGCCACTTGCAATTGTTTTGTTTTTTTGAGATAATGTAATGTCAAAATGGACGCAATTCAAAAATGACACCCGTTGTGACTGCAATAATAAAGATATGGCTTTAGAATATCGTGTTTCAGATAGTAGATACAATAAATGAAAACACAGCTGCTCCGCAAAGAACAAACAAAATTGACGACTGATTCGCAGATATTGCAGTTATTGATACAATAAAAGATGGACAACTACTGAGCAGCAAATACTTGTAAGGGGAACATTCTCCATGAAGGATACTTAGCTCTGTCTATTATATGTAGCCAAGATGCACGTGATACAGCACAACAAGATAATTTACATCAATAAACATCTAAATTAACATTTGTTGCGGTTAAGTTAAAAATTTTAGCTTAACCCGTAAATAAGTCACCGTACTTATAAGCGAAATATGTACGCAACCAAAAAAACAGCCAAATGTATACCATAATTTGGGACTATATTTTTATTTTATTGATTGGAGTGGTTATTGTCTTAGGTGGAACAAGCTAATGCAAGTGTGACGCAATGCACCTGCAACCATTTAACTACGTTTGGGGGTGGCTTTTTTGTCCAACCCAATGCGATCGACTTCACTTACGTTTTTGCCAATGCTGGTTTCACGGACAACCTAACCATATATATTACAATGATCATAACGTTTGTTGTTTTTATTTTGTTCATTATATGGGCTAGAAGAAAGGATAACAGAGACACACAAAAGGTACCGTTATCATTTTTTAACCCATAAATTGAGGATACCTATAACATTAAACCTGTACCTTTTACTAGTTAGAGAATTAGTTTGCCCCAAAACCCTATTCTGCCTTAATGACACAAAATACTTCAATGAAATTTTCATCACCTATCTTGCTTATAGCTAGGAGCAATTCCTTTACCAGACAACAATCCTGACTCCAAATACTTATATGAAGTATTAATTTTCACTGGATCCGCTAACGAAGCTTCAACTCGATCTCAGGTGTAATATATATTATTTTGGAAATTACATTTAAAATGTAGAAAGTATACACCCAAGTTACATAAACAAATACACAACATAAAACATAAAATAAGTCAACTTTTCAACTATTGTTTATGATTCCACCCACATACACCACGTATTGATCGTTAATTATAATAATAATTACCTATATCTATGGCTATTCATATAAAATTATGGTCTTCATGAACGTTTTAAAAAATAGATTTTAGCTATATACGTGAAATTCGACTACAGTTGCTCAAAGATATAACCCAAAGTGAACAGCAATGTACCAATTTTTAACTTAGGTCAGCTTTGTCCTAAGTGGAGAATATGAAGAAACTGAAGTAAGAACATTTGGAACTCCTAAACAAAAAAAGATATTCCAACGAAGCGAAACCGATGTCTTTGTAATGGCAGTAACAAGGTAAAAAAGAGTAGTTACAATATTCAAACGGTGATGTCTAATTTGTTAATTGTTTTTCGTATTTTGGTCATTATCATAGGCCACTTGGACAGTTGCAGTTTCTCCGCATTTGGCATGACAACTCCGGAAAAAATGCGTATGCATCGTGGTACTTAAATTATGTTGTATTTAGAGATGTGCAAACAGGGGAAAAGTTCGAGTTCATAGCAGATTGCTGGCTAGCGTTGGAAAAACAAGAAGGACAAGTATGATAAGCTATAAGATACAATAGACAGTTTTATTTTGTCAGCAGCTAGGATTCTAGTTGTTCTAGTTATTTTTCTATATTTGCTAATCTCTTTGCAGATTGACAAAGTACTGCCTGTAGCCACCAAAGATGACCTTACAGAATTTAGCCACCTGTTTAAGACTGCTTCGCGAAAAAATCTGGCTGATAACCACATGTGGTTCTCTGTGTTTCTTCGTCCTCATCGCAGCCGATTCACCAGATGTCAGAGAGTCTGTTGCTGCATCACCACGCTTTATCTATCTATGGTGGTCAATGCAATGTGGTACGGAACAGTGACAGAATCAGCAACCAGAAATTCTTTAAAAGTGGGACCACTGAGCATGTCCATCGAGCAAGTGAGTGTGCTTATGGAAATGATAAACGCACTGGTGCAACAACGAAATGTTCACCATTGGCTTCCTGCATACGCAATGGTTACATTATAATTTTAATGTAATATTTTGTAGCTTTCAATTGGATTCATGTCCAATCTCATCATCTTCCCACCCAGCTTTCTACTGGTTTTCTTATTCCGTAAATCTCGCCCAAGGAAACTCAGGCCATCAAGGATCACACAAGCCTTGAAAAATCAAAGTGAAATCTATAAATCTTGAAATCTATAATACGAAATTTTGTATATACAGTATAGAGTGACAACAAAACGTTTGTTACAGTGTAATATCTCGTAATATTTCATGTTACAGGTTCAGCGGACAAAACAATCTTGGATAGCAATAGCCAAGGACAAGCAAATTGCACTAAAAGAAAATACAATCGCAAAAGACCATTTTCTTTGCCTTGGTGGTGCCGGATCATTGCATGGATCTTGTGCATTCTAATAATTATAACATGCATCTTTTTCCTGTGGGCTTACGGAATTCAGTTTGGAAATAGTAAAACTAAGAAATGGGTGACATCGCTCATTATTTCATTCTTCTCATCTGTGTTTGTCACACAACCGATACAAGTAAAATGACCAACATTTACATGAAAATGTTGCTATTTTTTTTTTAACAATCAACTGTCATCAATTCGTTATCAACTCGATTTAGATATTCCTCATGGCCATGCTGTTCTCTGCAATATGCAAATCAGCTGAAACAGATGACGACGATGCTGATGAAGACGAGCAAGACCCTGAACTAAGTCATAATGAAGAGTGGCTTCATGCACCAAGTATGACTCAAAATGAGTCACTTTTATTTCATTACAAGACAATTTGTAAACTCTTAGAATTTTTAATCATTGGCCTGTTTAATTTTTGAAAAGATCCAACACGACCTAAAAAAGCAGCTTATGTCCCTCAAGTGGATGAACATATGCTGGCACAGGCTCGTGCAAATCGCAAAAACGAAGTTACCATGTGGAAAATTTTAAGAGAGCTATTTGGTTACATTATTTTCTTGTGGTTTTTGTGTGGGATTGGTTATGCAATGCGTGACCCTAACGCTTTTCTTTTACGGCGACATCTAATGAATACATTTGTGAAAGGAGAAGTGGATTTCACACAAGTAAATTTAGGTTTATTCCTAGGCTGTTGTTTTTCTTTTTATTTGCCACAAAATTTTTTTATATTCAAACTGACGTTATCTTCAAGATCCTCACCACGAGTGATTTCAAAAATTGGTTTGAGCTTGTTCTCATCCCTAATGTGCAATGCGGAGTTTTGTATAACGGCCAACCAGCGACTGGACAACTTCGCTATTTGAAGGACGGTAACAACCGACTGCTAGGAAATGTCACCATACGTATCATCAGGAGTCTAAGCGGAGGTAAAATAAAAAATTTCAAACATTATTCTGTTTATTTTAATTTTATAAGAATCATTCCACGTAAAAAGCGACATGGTTTTTTATGGGGAAATTCAACTCAAAAGTCGAATAACTTAAAAATTGAAGTACTTCTTGAAACGGATTGTGTTTGAAGTTCGAGGGTCCACTGTATATGTATCAGTATAAAAACAATTATCATTTTATACAATTGTAAAATTGCCAAAATTATTAAATTTGTGTCTAAAATACCGTTTTTCATACTTAAAAGCACGCTTCTTGGTCACTACATTCCTCATTGTCTACAAGGTTTATTAATTGTTTAATATGCTAAAATCCGGCTGTTTTTCAAGTGTTAATATACAAAAAGTATACAATAATATTCAAATTTCAATTTAAATGATTATTTATTTTAGTTTTAATTACTCAAACACTCCTAATTCAGACTGGTTACGAAAATAACCGGTATTTTATTGTTTTAATTTTTAAACATAAAGTACTTCAATTACCTCAACAAATTTTTGAGGTAATTGAAGACCACCAAGACTCACCAAGACCCTTCATCCAAATTGACAAAAAGTTTTATTCCTCGCATCATAAAAACAAAACAGAAATAAAATATCAAGTTCAACCTCCATAAACTACTGTCACATTTCATGTAACGTAAGTCACTGTTATATTTATCCACTATTTATAATAAATAGATTTATCAAACCGCCGTTTAAAAAATTAAATATAAGTTTCATTAGTCTAAGGAAAATTGAAAATTGGTATAACTAATAAATTATTTGTAAAAACATAAAAGAAAATAAAAAATAAATTCTTCTACCTACTGACAAGGTGCTAGGTTATAAATAGGTCCCAA
>JAQIWH010004499.1:0-16810 GCA_034695005.1 Cryptops parisi | reverse complement strand
ACTACATTGACCAATCCGAGGCACTGCCGTGAACGGGGTAAAAAACACGGCGCCGTGTACGTAGCCACTACCTAATATAAATGTAGTACAGTATTATTAAACTTGGTTACAGTTTAACACAAAGGGTTAGTACTAGTTGAAGTTGACAAGAAAAAAGCCTAATAAAAACTTTGACTAACGTACTGTAAACGCGCCCTAGAGTACTATTTTGTACAGACTGTGGTAATGTGACGTCATTAAAATTTGGCAAAATAACATGTTTGACATGTTTTTGTACACAAAAAAAAAATTAATAAATAAAAATAAAATCAGGGGCTTAAGAAGATAAACCAAGCACGTTCTGTACAACTCACTGAAACATGAAATTAGTTTATACTAACCAATTTTATAAAACTTAACAAAACTAATAGTTATTTTGGAATAGAAATTATTTCTTGCCATAATAAATTTGAACATGTTTTTTCTTGTCAACCGATGTGTTAACAAGGGAAACTTCTGTTACAACAAAAAACAAGTAAAGTTTTAGCAGAAAATTTAAATATTGAACGAATTGTTTTCTACATTTATTTTGTGGCTTTTCTAGTGATGTTCCAATCAACGGGAATAGTTGTTTCTTTTCTGAAACAAATTACGAATTATATTCTTCTGCCTACCAGTTTGCAACTAATGCATCTTCACTTCCATCACAAGACAAAGAATGTTTGCGGTCTGAGAAAGCTGAAGTTGTTCCGAAGCAAAAGTCGCCAGCTAAAAAACCTATAAAGCCTCTTAATGAACAAGCAGTGAAGTATGACCCTAGAAAACTATTCTATTTTTTTTTTACAGTTATTAACAGTTAATGAAATTATCCATTTATCTTTCCGTGTAATTAGTGCAAGACCAAGGACAGGGTTTAACCCAGCAAATCAAAATCCAACAGCCTATGCTTTTCTGAAGCCTCATGTGCCTTTCGCCCAAGTATCGAAAATTTCCAAAGATGATCATGATAAATACATAAAGTTGCATCTTAGGGTTTTGCAAAAACTTTGTCTGTCAAATACTGACAATCTTCTGTTCCAGGTGAAACACGTATTTTTGTAGTTATTTTTTAAAATAAATATACAAACAACGTATAAAAAAAATGTGATTATTTTTCAAGACCCTTCAAAAAAGAGTTCTTGAAGAACAAGAAGAAATGAATAAATTTGCACAGAAAGTTTGCAAGAGAAATAAGGAAACGTACAATTTTTTGCACCCAGAAACGGAACGTTACATGAAGGTAAGAATTTGTATACCATTACGAGACTTTTAGATGTTTTACTATTTTCTGCATTTCTTTAATAACCATTACCAATTTACAACTTTTAGGAGTTGCTACAAAACCATTATTCTCGTGTGTATAATTTTCCACATCACTATGAATTGCATCAAAAAATATTTCCAGCAGATAGTCCAACAAAGCACGAACTTCTTCATTTGAAAACCTTGCTTCAATTAGTATGCATAAAATTATTTTTTCTTTATGTATTTTAAGTATAATATATTATAATTTATAATTCATGAAATGTTTTTTTTTCTTTATACTATAGGGCGAAATTCCACGTTTATTACTGCCACATTTTCGTGAACGAGTATACGTGTCTTTAGACTATGCTAAAGTTTCACAGTATTATCCTGTTGGTGATAATTTGTACAGTGAGTCAGAATATTTGCATAAACAGGCAAGTCAGTTTCAACTGTGTTCTTTTATGGTATTTAGTATACATGAATATATTATACAGTATGTTCGGGTTACTCTAATTTTTATTGTTGATTGCAGGTTTTAAGTAAGGATCCTAATGCCATCAAGTTAGTGAACAAATATTGCCCTTCCATAGTGATTTCATCCAGTACATTAAAATTACTCTTCAGTAATACCAACTTAGAGCAAATGCCTTCATTTGAAATCCCTTTCAAAGTCATATGGTCTGGTATGTATAGAAATTTGTTATTTTATTTTATTGTGTTATTTCCTTCCCTCCCCTCCCCCTCATTTAAAAATTATTGATTTCGTATCATTCATAAGACAATTATAAGATTTTTAATTATTTTGCTAACTTTGTTCTGCTAACCTTGAAATAGTTTTAATGTTATTTCATGTGAAATAAAATAAACATTTTTGGTAACAAGAAGTTCCTTTTTTCATTTATTTAGATCATGAAAGTGGCAGTGAAAAGGTAGTGTTTATTGATAAACCATTCGTCACAAAGGAAATGACAACGTTGCAAAGAAATCGAATGTATCACAAATACGCGCTGAAGCGAATGCTACTTCATTCAAAAGTTTTAAATGTGTTTGAAAAAACAACTGGATCGGAGCATTGTGCTCATAGTACAGTCAAATCAACTGATGAGAACTGGCTTGGTGATGACAACTTTGATGATTTGGAAGTGTTTGGTACTGAAAACATTCCCTTGGGTGACAATCTTGACAAACTGAAGAATTTGCCCAGTAGCATAACAAATACGAGTCAGGACACTGACATCCTGAATAATGCTGATAAAAATATTATTTGCCCAAAAATCGAAATTGCTGATCAAAAACTTACTTGTGGTGCTTCATCTGATTATCATAAAGATATAATGAGAAATGTGAACATCTCTGAATCTACCACCACAACTCTGGTGAATGACGTAATTGATTTTGTTGCATCTGATCATGAAACAGGACTATCAACTGATGATGAAAAGCTCGTCATTGCAGAAGACATTGATAATGCAAACACTTTCTGTCCCAAGTCTCCAACGGAGGTGCCGACAGTTGAATCGAAAGGTTCGGCATGTCCAACAACAACTAAGGAAATCACTACAACCGATGATGATGATGATGAAAAACTTGTGATTGCAGAAGAATCTTGTATGGATTTGACTGAATCCACAAACGTCGAATCGATTAACATGGCTGCGTTATCTGAATCTATGGTTATCGAGTCGACGAGCAGCGACGAAGAAAAACTAATAATAGAAGAACCTGTAAGCAATAACACTAGGAGAGCTAGCCAACGAATTCCCAGAAATCGTTCAGCTCAAGCTATTCAGAACTCAAGTCGAGTATCAAAGAAAAGAAAAGTGACACAGGAGGAACCTAAATCATCTAATGCTTATTCTGGAATGTGAGTAGTAGCCTTTTCTTTGTTTATCTACAGTGTGTTCCTAATCTAGTCAAATTTGAACCACAGTGGTGCTATGCATCAAAACGAAGTAAATAACCCATATAAACATGGGTCTCAAAAATGCTTCCCTTCTAAGATAAAACAGGGAGAAGTCATGTAAATTGCATAGGTCTATAGTTTCATATGCTGTAGATATGCAAATGCATTTCTGGACTCATGTTTATATGGACTTATTGCTTTATTTGCCATGTAGCTCTCTTTAATTGGTCTGGCAATATAGTTACCCTGGATAACCTAGGTCATGACTTAGTTGCCTCATTTGCATTAGTTCAAAAACTTAAAAGTGAGTTAGTTCACTATGGTTCAACACGGTCCATCTAATCTGCATTATTTTTACTTATTTGTTTGCTTTTTAATGTAAATTTAGTATGACAAGAGCTCGTATGAAGCAGTCAAAAATATCAGTTGCAACAAAAACAGCATTGGAAACATCTGTTGAATCAAAATCGTCAGTACAGTCTAAACCGTCACTTGAAACAGGAGTTGCAAAGAAAACAGTAGTGCATCCTAACAAGAAGTGTTTAAAGATGCCTAGTATTAAGCGATTGGTTCAAGAAGCTTTGGGAGATTCAAGTTCCGACGAATCAGCCGACGAAAGCAAGTTGGACGTAAAGCAAAATAGTGTCACAAACCCAGACGAGACCATGGTGGAGAAAAAGACAGGTAAGGAAGGTCACGACATATTACGCAAGTTTATATCTATATATAGGCTTAGCCTAATCATTGCAACGTGTTACATGCAGAAACGAAAATATTAACAACTGTACTAATAAATTATATGGAGGATTAAATTTACATCCAAGAATATGAAATATGTTTTTCTCAAATTAGGTGATAAAACTGCAAAAATTGCTGATGATAATTGTGATGCTGGAAAAAAAACAGACACAACCTTAGATGCAATCTTGAAAATGCAAGAAAAATTACTCAGCATGCAAACTCGGAGTCAAGCAACTGTTACAAAGCCTAAAAAAGCAGTGCAAGCAAATATTTTATCGTCTAGCACATCAGTACATTATTCAGGTAGAGTGTGTTTATGTTGTTTGATGTTTTGTTTTTTTCACTTTTTTCTTGTTTAATTGCATGAAATTTTTAAATATGATTTTATAGCCTCCAATTTCCATCCAAACAAATGGCCTTTTTATAATATTTATAGGAAATAAGCTAGCAAATGAAAACGAAGATCCAAAAAACTTTCTTCCAGCTTCTCACCATAAGAATGTTTGCTATAATTTATGGTCTTTGGGAGATATGAAGTTGTTGATACGCTGTTCTGTTCATGGAAAGCAGTTCTGTTCTAGTACTGCTTCTTACACAGTGAGTGACCATTTTGTTAAATTTTATTTTTTTAAGGGAGAATTTTTTGTTTACATTTTATATTGCATTTTAGGCTTGTACAATCATTCCAAAAATGGAATGTCAGGCAGCATTTGGAGCAGAGATTGTGACCGATGCAGAAGAAATGCAACAATGGATCACATCAAAGATTCGACCAAACAGTAAAACTATTCGTGGTAGGTGTTTATTATTATTTTGGAATGTATCGGTTGTTAAAATGACTTTGTTTATAGTATGATTTTTGGGCCATTTTGTGATTTTATTCTGTATGTATACACAGCTCGAGTGAACAATGTCACATCTGAAATAATGGCAATTGAAGAAGTTGAATGCTGTTTTGAACCATCTGAAAAGTGAGATAATTTTAATTTTATACAGTATGTTGTATGTGTTTTTGTTATTTTTTGTATTTAATTATCATTGCAATTTTTTTTTAGGCACCAGTCAGCATTGAACACACTTTACACAATCTTGCATGAATTATACGAGTGAGTTTATTTTTTATTGTAATATGTTTCAATTTTAAAAAACCAGCAAAAGATAGATTAACAAATTTATCTGTTTGATAAATTTTTTATACATTGACATTGTTATAGTTTACAGGCTGGACAGTACCTTCTAAAACATGACAAGGGTGAAATATCTATCAGTGTTATGAAGCAATTGGACTCTGCCAAGAGGTACAACTTATTTGGTTGTATATGATGGGCAATAATTTATGTATTAACTCCCCTGTATGTTGATGTTTCATGCAGGTGTTCTTTGGATTTACATTCTTCGTACAATTTTGTTCTGGATGAACATGCCAAACCATATACAGAAGTTCCTTGGTTGCCATTAGATGGTTCTACTTACTTTAATTATCACAAAGTGCTGAAATGGATTCCTGCAACATTCAAACTGCCCAATATAAGTATATAATTTTGTGTTAATGTCCACAAATGAGATAATATTTCATTGCGTGTTAATAACATTTTGTCATCGTTGATTATTTTTTAGAATGGGGCGGTGGAAATGGACCCAACAACAAAAACAAGAAAGCTAAAGGAAAGGCAAAGAAAACAAAATGACAAGGTAACTTATTATTGTCCGATTTGAATTTTTTGTTTTTGGTTGAAATGTTCGATTTGAATTTTTTGTTTTTGGTTGAAATGTTGTTCGATTTGAATGTTTTGTTTTTGGTTGAGATGTTTTCCATTCAAAAATTGGTGTAATACTCTTTCTTCATAAAAATATTTATTTTCATAATTTATTACAATAATAATAAATTTCTCTTTGTTTTTGGAAGTATTTGTATCACAAATGCAAAAGCTTTTTATAGTACTTAATATATATTAATTCAGAATTTAGATTATGTTAAAAAGCTACTGGCCGGTAGATTGGAGAATGCGTCGTTGAGAATCTTGCGAACTGCTTCACTGATACGTTCTGCGATTCGTGGTTTCACGCTTGCTAATAGCTGCTGGCTATTGTCATTAAGAACTCTATTTATCGTGTCGCCCACTATGGAATTACCACCAAATAAGTTATTCAGTCTTAGTTGGATGTGTTTAACGTTGAATTGAATATCCGTGTTAGTAATCCTTAGGTGATCACCTTCCACCTGAAAAGAAATTTTTTAGTGTTTGTATATTTTGATTATTCATATTGGTGCATGTTAAAAAAAAATACATACCTGGAGAGTACTAACAGTGTTCGCATCAATCCCGTTTAAATCGACCCAGAAATTTCCGTTTCCTTGCAATGGTAGCACCATGACGTTGCCTGAGATGTCGTAAAGGCCTTCTATCAGTAACTGCGGTATTTGCAATGCTAGTTGTACAGAGTTCAGCCTTGGTTCGACGTGCACGTTTACTGGTTGGAATGCTGATGCTCCACGAACCAATACCTGAAAATTAGTGTTTTGTGCTTAATGACAATCTGATTAGCATTATCAACATTTCAGTTTTTCTTGTTAGCTGTATCTTTTTATTATTATTCATCTAGCATTTGATTTTGAGGAATAACCATAGGGTGCTCAAATTTTTAGAGGTATTATTTGAACTAATTTTACTTATTATATTTTTTATTTTTTTTTACATATAATAAGCATACTGGGTAGCATACTCACAAATCCAACGACGACAAGTGGTGATTGCTGTGGAAGACGAAACGTCGTCGAGAGTTGAGAGTTTACATGCTACCCAGTCGGGTGGTGTATTTTGTTATCAATTTTTCGTTACATATAATTAGTTTCAGGTGAATTTTAAAATGGCGAAAATAGCAGTTATGTCATTAAGAGGAGACCATAAGCATGGGAACTGCATGAATTGACAGTTTGTGATTATTGCATTTGTAATAAGCGAATTATACTTATTGCACTGCAAGCCACTTTCACTTAAATAGTATTTCGATTATATTTTAGTATCTTATATCACAGGTAATCTGAAATTGAAACTGGAATGTGCATGACATTACAAAATGACAATCAGAATTTCTCACTAGGGCCAAACCTTATTTTTTGCTGTATTTCAAGATTGCATCTTAACTTATTGTCAGGTAGGAATAAATATTAAGTTTATTCATATGCTTTTTCAGTTGTTTTTTTCTCTCTACATTACTGTATTTCCATTTCCTGTAATATACTATTATTACTGTACTTTCATTTCTGGAGTTGATTGTTTTGAATTCATTTTTATATGTATGGTGTTGGTAGAATCTTTTGCATAATTTCCTGGTACAGTGTCTTGACACTTTTACAATAAGGTAGACTTACCTGAAAAAACCTTGCTTTAAGTCGTACTAGAGGTGCATTTTCTTCTACGGCGATATTTGGAATGGACATAGGATCCAACACAGGCACATGAACTTCTGGAATTCCCGTTCGAAATCGTGGACGAAGTTCTGTGATCATACGCATTAGACAGAAATCCAAGTTTGCTCGATCTTGAACTCTGCATTTGTGGAGTTGGTCTCCTAAAAAAGTTTTTGAAAAAAAAAAAACATAACAAAAAAAAACCAGTTATTTCTAGATCTGAAGTTAATAAATAAATATGTACAGTACATAATTATTTACATTTATTTATTGTTACGTGTTATATAGTTCTGATTAATCATCTTCTGACATGTCTTTGTTCTGAACAATGCTTGTGAAATTTTTAAAAATGTTTAGCCCCAAAAAACTTGTTGATGAATTGCGTGCTGAAGCCCCCAAAATTGCATTGTTTTGGGTTGATGAATTATTAGACATAAGAAGGAAAAAAGTGTAACATAAAAAAAAGAAAGAAATGAAAACAGTTAAAATGAAGTCACAGATCAAGGATTTCCCTAGGAAATGGCAATGAACTTGAGATTTCATAGCATTGCACAGTGACCAAGTTTGCAAGCACTACTGGCCGCATTCTTCACTGCTTTACTACCATTAGTAAGAATCCACCTATACTACCTTGACTTTTGCTTGACCTGCGTTACGAGGGGTTAAATTGCAGGTGAAAGCCCAAATGTTATGTAAAAATGACAAACGGGAACTATAAATGCCTAATGCACTTTTGACGACCTATCTATAAGCTATAGCTTTAATATAGTTTTTACTTGACACGAAGAGTGGTGTACCATGTGGGAGAGTGAATCATTCTAATTATCAGCACTGTACTTGAAAAACGGTGTATTCAAGCTGTTGACATGAATTGGATTAAAATATCGATTTTCTATGAATAAAATTTTTTTATAACTTTGTTTATTGTATTGGTATAATTTGTAAGAGTGTTATAATCACTTTAAATTGTGTTTGAAACTTAATCTTCCATTATAGTAGTTGGTAACTTAATGTGCATTTTTGCAAACACGTTATTTTAGCTTTGTCCAAAAAGACTGCTAAGATTTGAAGTGCTTCAATAATATGAAGTTTTCTTGTGAATTTGGCAACATTGAAAACATTATTTTAGCCAAAACTAATTTCATATATGTTTGCAATTAATTTGAAAAAATATAATAGAATCAGATTAACTTATTTGGCAGATTGTTTTTAAGTAAGGTTTAAGTTTTTATTTATTTTGTATATGTTGTTGCCATCTTCACTATCAACAGTAAGTTTCCCTTTCATAGTTTTTTTCCGATGGGATAATATGAATTCCTAAAGCTCATAAGATGGATTCGCAAATAAAAGTTATTCATTTTAATTTGCTTTTGTTTCTCTACTTTGGCTTCAACTTTATTGTGTGTAGTGTGTCTACAATGTTTAAATTGTTATTACACTGAACTTTGTTAATAATACTAGAATTATGATTTTTAAAAAAATCAGTGTGGTTCGAGTTCCATCAAAAATTATGCATCCACCATTCTCTAACTAATTAAACTGAATCAAAATAATTTACAATAATTCATTGAAGTATTTGATTTTTTTTTTTTCAATTTGGAATTATTACATGAAAATTATGAATCTTTTCATGGTCCTAGTTCAGTGTTGAGCAAAACGGATTTTTCTTGTTTGTATTTAAGAAATGCGAAAAAATATTTGTGTTATACCATGCTATAAATTATGAAAGTTTCTTGGAATGTGTAATAATATGGTGTGAAATCACTTGTTATGCATGTAGAAATTAATCTTGGAAAGGAATGATCTTTTAAAGAGCATGGTTGGAACATTACAAATTAGCACTGCTTTGCATGAGTGAAGTCAACCCCTTAACAATACATCGTAATGATAAATTGTTAGGAAGTTGACTTCAGATTTTTAACAGTCATTTTATGTTTCTGCTCTACAAATGCAACTTTTACTTTTATTGCTTTTGTTTCAACTGTGTCATTCATTTTTATTATTCTATCGTTTGTGTTAGCATATCCTGGTTTGTTTTGGTTTTTTTTTTGCATTTGTCATAATTCAACTCTCATTCACTTGAGAAAATAAGCAGACATAACGGAGACCGAACATGAAACACTATTTGAACGAACGTGAAAACATTTACTTGCAAATAAGGAGCACAGCATTAATTTCGGGTAGTCAACAATATGATGAATAAACAAAGTCGATGACTTTGTCAAGTGAATGTCCTTCAAGCATGGATTTAGAACAGCATAAAATAATAGAAATTGATTCCACATTTATTATCTGGGCAGAGGGGAGTGGCCGTATGTAAATGTCATAAAGAGAGAGCAAAAGCTAAGCAAAGGAACAGTTAAAAGAAAATTTGCTCTTCTCCTGTCCTCTTTTTCTTTTATTTGTCTGGATGTCTTTTTCTTCATGAATAATTTAAGATACAGTATGAACCTTACTTTACTTTTTTTTCTTAACTGTGTGCTGAAACTTGACAAATGTGGTAGCCATTAGTTAGCTTTTAATGATGGAAATATAACTTCGCACAAATAACAAAAAACTTGCTTTGTAAGTTACATGTTCATGAATAATCTGTTGTACCTTTAATTTTCATTACCTTTGTTGACACACTAAAACTAGTTTGCATTATACCCTTAGAGTGTATTTTTTTGTGTAGATAATATTAATATTTTGTGGTTTTTTATGACTATAGTGTTTTAAATTATCATACTTATAGCAACACCACACATAAATAAAATCAATGTCTTTGAGTTTTATGTTTGTTATTACATCACATTAATTGGACGTCCCAGACATGTCCCCTGACTAGTGTTTTCTTATTTTGATTGGCCAGTTTTCAATGGAGATACAAAGGAAGAAAAAATACTTCTTTGATTTTGTTTGTTTGTGTTTTTTGTTTTTATTTTCAATATAGGTTGATAATATCCTTGAGCTTTATAAAGAGCAGATTCATGGTAGGAAAAATTGCCCTTTGTCAATTGCCGCCTTGTCCTCTTATAAGCAAAAGCAAATACAATCTTTATTGCCTGTTTTGCTTATCCGACTAACCTCATCTTTAATTATTTTTTTTCCTTGAAGCGGAAGTAATTTTATGTTTGATTAATCTTTTTTTTTTTTAATCGTAATTTTCTGTTGTTGCTTTGGGACAAAAAAAAAGTGGTCATGTTTTTGCTCACAGTCATCTTGTAATTTGTGTTAGCAGTGCTTGTTGCAACATTACCGCGGGTCTTGTTAATCAGTTTATAGATGCATCCGTCCATTTTTATTTATTACCCTACCATTGTGACCTAGAACAGAAAGATCTCTTTGAATTATTTTTAAAAATGTTTTTTTCATGGGTTGAACTAGTACAGAATTCTTACGAGGATCAGCTGAATTAGTAACAGAACTAGTTTAAAATGTTTTGTGGTTTGTAGTCATCAACAGATTTTTGAGTTCAATGACAGATCAGATTTTTCCTGTTTAGTGCTTACAGAAATGTATCAAGTGTTCAGTGTCAGGACTAGAATGATATGCATACTAAATATAATCTTAATCTCTTTTGTTTGTTCTAATGTTATTTACTTGGTTATTATTAATTTTCAATTTTTTTTCCAAACATTGTTTACTAAATAAACGCCATAATGTTCAATTGTAGACATTGGTTGGAAGAATTAAATTTAATGTGGTTCTGTTCACATGTTGTGATGTTTTATATTATTGTATTGGGTAATATTAACCTCACTTTCATCTGATTTAACAATGTTGGTCTATGTATATTTACTTTAAATTTGATATTTAGTTTCATACTGCTGCTTTTGGTGTCAAAAACCTACTTTGTGTATAACTTTTGTTGATTAACTTGAAGTAATGAATGAACATTGTTAAAAAATTCGAAAACATTCCAAATGCCACCCTATTCAAAATTGTTGGTATCATAATGTTTGTTTGAAACTTAACTATGTATTGACATATCAATCATCAGTTCATTATTAACATAATACATTGTATAAAGTGCATTGAGTTAAAATACCACTTGCTTCAGGTATGTTGCATTCCACGGGCTTATATATGCCCCATGTGGCTATTGGCAAGTTTCACACAATAACAGGTATTTGGGTTTTCAAGGGTGCGCCTGACCAGCAACTACACACAATGACACAGTAGCACACAAATGCTGCAGTAATGTACTGGCACCTATGAAGTTGTAATGTTACAACATGAATCAGTTGATATCTCAATATCAACTGATTCAACAAGATCCAGTTTTTTATACCGTTTATCTAGAGTTAATTGATACTATCTTAAGAAGTAGTTTTGATGGATGCGCATTCTTTACATTTAAATGTAGGTGAACTTCCTCACAAGAAATTGTATCGGAGGGTGTTCAACTTCCTTCTTTTCGATATTGTGATGTTTCAACAAAAAAAAATTTGCTACTTTTATATTGTTTTTCTTAAAAATTGGGAATATTTTTTCTTAAAAACAATCATTTTTTACATACCAAATTGTGCTGCTTGAACCATAACGCAAGTAAGAGCCTGATATAGAACAATGATCAGCGGTGAGGCCAACAGCCGAGCACTTCTTCTCCTTTGCAACATCTTTCGGCCACGGCCTCCACAAAATGAAGCTGGGAAGACAAATCCAACAACTCTTCGTTGTTGCAACAAAATGCTTACCTGGCGCCACAGCCAAAGCTCCGCCTGCCCACTTCCTCCTTTAGTCCTTACCACCTTACCTTATCAAAGGCAGGTCACAGCTACCCAATCACCAGTGGAGTGGATGGCAGTGATGATGATGGTGATGGCCCCACTTTTTCCAAGTCATGCAGGGAGAGTTTGTTGAAATTGAGAATGTGAAATGAGATTGAACTGCATTTTATTTTTGCACACCCATAAGATTTACGGATGACTTCTTCGGTATTGACTCACTAGAAGCATGTTTTCATGTTTTCTAGAAAGTGTTCTTAACATAAATCCCACATCATAGCATCATCATCATCTTGTTTACCATCCCCTGACAAGATAATACAAAAATGTTCTTTGTTACTATAATTGGTGATATTCAGGATTGTATTTTGTCAACAAGGACCTGGTCCTGGTGTAAAAGCGTGTTAAGTAATATTTTTGTCAAAAGTGACTTAGAAGCAATTTGGAATGTGTTGGGTGGAATACTATCTTCCTAATGCATAATTTTGAGTAATGTGCAAAAATATTATTAGTGCAAGAAATGTGAAGTAGCACATAGACAGCAAGACAATTTCAGATCTTTAAACGCATTTTCATCGAAATTGTAAAAATGTCACTTAACACCCTTTTACACCATGCCCTTCAATTAAATTAATTTTTTTGATTGGAAGTACAGTATAGTACAGTTTTCCAAGGTGTGGTTGAAGTACAATATAGTACAGTTTTCCAAGGTGAAGGTTAGTGAGTTGAGTTAACCATGGCATTTCAACAAAACCTTGAGATAAATAAATAATTTCTGTTTCCTGAAGCATTGTTATACAGTGTGTTTTGGATGATATTCCCAGCCCACGATTATCCTGAGATTTCTAAAAGATTTTTTTTATGGTAATTGTGTTGATGGAAGATAGGTCACCTTGTGTAGATAAGGATAGACTAACAACACTGTAATAATAGAAAGAAACTAAACTACTTGTCGTTCTATTTAATACCGGTATTTGTTTATTTTTGTTTATTTTATTTTATTTTATTTTTTTGGTTGTTAGACAAAATAAGTGATTTTTTTTTTAGCTCAACCACTCGAAATGATGAGTTTGAATCAAAATTATGAGAACATGATGAGGGAGGGAAGAAGTTGGTGAATTACCAAAATTTGTCTTACACCCAATTACTATTGAACTTGCACCGAAGGGAGGTGAATGACTGTCACTACAAAGCAAACTGTACTCTTTTTTTTTTCACTTTAAAACCAGACCAGTGTACTGTAGTTAGTATTTGTTTGTGACTTGCACATATGCTTCCGCGTTAAGTTGTGCCGCCATTTAAGTGGATCAACTTGAATCATTTGTTGTTGTTTCTTTCCACTCAAAATGTTCAAACTCTCTTTCTGGAAAGATCAAGAAGTGGTCTGTGCTTGTTTTTTTTCTTCACCTGTCTTTTGCTCCCGTTTTCTTGTTTTTTTTTCTTTCACTCTCTTGTCGAATATTCTGGTGCCACAGCTTGACAGTACAGTTATTGTCATTTGTAGATGTACGCACATGGCCAAGTGGCAATTTAACCTACATACCTCGATATGCCCTCTAAGGCCTACTTCTGTTCTTAAGGGCTGTGATCTATGATTTTTCTCTCAGTCGAATCAGTTCAGGGAAGTAAAAGAGTTATTATTGAAGAGGATAAAAAAAAAAGGTGTGAGTTGTTTGTGATGTCAACTTATGACCATTCAGTCAAAATATACGGTGTGTTTTGTTTTGATGCTCCGAACTTTACCTTGTTTGTAGGTTATTAATTTTGAGTAGGAAAGTGTTTGGCTTTCATCATCACCCACATTGAAAATTTCGGTAAAGTTTAGTAACCTGGTTACTAAATTTACTTCAGAGGTTAATTCATTGTCTAATATTCTTGAGCCTGGTTTTTTTTTTTTGCATGAAATGTTTAAACTTTCATAATCATTAAAAAGAAATTAGTTGTGTAATGGCCATTATCGGTCAAGATCAGATTTTAAAAAGAACATCAAATGACAAGGAACTCATTAAGAGTTACAGTTGTTTAATTTGATTTATCTTGAATGAATTAGCATGATATCAAAACATTTAAAAAGAGGTCCATGGTGTAATGTGACATTTTAATCGATGAGAATCCTACTGTAATGTTATACACAAGCTTCACAAAACTTTGCTTCAGGGCTTATTTTAGTACCGTATATAATTGATATACATCATTCAAACCAGTTGTTTCAATGTTTGGAAATCGAATTCATCAATAGTGAGTCTTACAAATAATCATTGATATCTCTTACTCAATCTACCAAGCACAATGAGGAGCAATCGTTGAACACATAGTAACTTTGTTAATTGCTTACTTAACATAAATTTGATGTTATATACAGTCATTAATTTTCATGTGTCATGTATGAAAATTTTTTTTAAATTATTCCACAGACGTGTGCTTATGTTATTTTCTTCAAATAAGTAATACAGTGGAATCCGGTTATTATAATCATGGATGTCATCAATCTGCAATCGTTATCATTATCAGTCCGATCCAAGACACTGTATAATATTTTATATCCATTGTTTAATGTTATCAGATGAGCTAGTTATAATTATCAAAAAAACCAAAATGATCACAATAACCGAATTATCCACTGTAAATGCTATTGATCTATGTAAACATTTTTTATAAGTGAGGTCAAAATGTAAATCAGCTTTTCAGACAGCAAAAATATGTTTTCTGGTAAAAAAAATGGACCAAGACGTAGAATGTCACGCACAAAAAAAAATGCAGTAATGAAAGTATTGCACTGACTATGTAGCTGCCTAACTTGTTGTTGTTATCACTGAAACCTGTAATTATAAGTTTACTCGTGCTAGTTTGTTGTTGTTTTTGTTTAGTGAAGAGGAAAAATTATTTAAAAACTGAAACTTAACATTTTAAAATGTCATTCTGCAAGTTTTCTCATAAGGTTAATGCATTTAAAACACTTAAAATTGACATGAAATTGTTTGTGTTTTTCTCACATGCGTTTCAGAAGAGAGAAAAAAATAGATTTTTGTGTGTATAACTATAATTGCTTTGGAATCTCTGCAAATATTGTACCGTATATAGGCCTACATAGAACCATGGAAGCCATAACAACTTTATAGTTTGGTGGAATTGTCGACTGTACATATAATAAATAAAATGAGTACCTGTATCGATATCAGTTTTACTATAACTAGGCCTATGTAATGGAAAAAATAAAATTAAACTATAATAGATATCTTTGTCAGGAAATGTAAGTTATCGAAGATTGACAAAGACAATTTGTATACAGTACTGTGATTCTGGATAATAGGTAAGAAAGACTTCGCTGCTAATGATAGTCATAAAGTTCGATAGGTAAGGTAATAGGTAAATGGTGCTGCTTGTTATATGGTGCCCACTAAAACACAATAATGCAGTAGAGATAGTTAGATAAGCCTCACTCAGGTCATAATGGCTGCTGCAGAGTCAACGAAACAGTAAAAATACAGTGAAACTTCTCTAAACAGATCACCTACGGATCCATGAAAAATTGGTCCTTCAGAGAGGTGGTCCCCGAATGGGGAAAACATAACATTTTAATGTTATGTTGAATTTCGTCCAGAAATTCTTTCTGGACGAAAGTGGTCCATTTGGAAGGTGGTTCTCAAATGGAGATGATTCTTCAGTGGTGTATTTAGGGGAGAGCAAAGAGGGCAAAAGCCCCCTCCAAGAACCCAGAAATATGCTCAAAATTTAATATTGTTTTGCTTTTTTTTGTATAACCTCTGTTATCAATGATAGGTATGCTATTGATAATAGGTGTTTTTAGGTTATATCTTAATTAATTTGCATAGTTTTATACATGTAAAAGTAGTTTGAACGTCTAATCCACCCAAATCCTGGATCTTGCCCCCTCCAAATCGAATTTCTAAATACGCCCCTGTGATTCTTTACAGATGTTTTACTGTATACACAAACAAACAAACAAGTTATAATTGCAACCGAACGGCTACAAAACAAAGTAATAAACGGATAAGCAACAAGTATTAAAATGCGAACAACGAACTCTAGCTAAAAATCAGACAATCTATCAGTCTCAGTCCAAACAATGTCAAAAACCGTAGGACCCACTCACCCAGAGCACCGAGGGTGATTTTCCAGCAACCCACTATTTATGGTACTGTCTCCTAATGGGTTTCATATTGGTGGTTCTCATTTTGCAAAAACATGCTGGTTGTGATAAATTTTACATCATAAATCTTAAAGGCCTCCAGTCACACGCACGAGTTTCACAGTTTTTAGGTGTGGCAACGCGAGCAAGCTGTTAACAACTTTGACGTTAGTTTTTTTCCCAACTGGTTGGGCAGAAGCTGACGTTACAGTTATCCACAAATTGCTCCATTTGCCTATGACTTGCAGCAAAAAACTGCGTTTGTCATGTTCATGTGGCTTTAAGTTAAGGCTACCTGATGCAAGTCAAGCAATTTATGGATAACTGTGACGTCAGCTTCTTGCCAGCTTTCATTGATTGGGCAAGAAGCTGACATCACAGTTGTGCACAAATCGTTCTGGATTGTTATACTTAAGTTGCGCAATTCTTGCGTGTGACAGTTGGCCTTTACAGATGACATTGCAATTTGTGCAGTTTATTTGATCAATTTTTTGAAGGATATAAGCTTATGGTGTTCTTAACCCCAGGCATTATTCTAAGCGTGTTTTTTACACACAGTGTGCACTCCGAATTCCAAAAGTGTGTATCCTATTCATATAGCTTCTTTCATACTTTTAATTTAATATTAT
>JAQIWH010004498.1:0-16816 GCA_034695005.1 Cryptops parisi | reverse complement strand
GCCATTGGATGAGAATTGAGTCCCGTGGCGCCACCACCGGATTTGACCATGAACCCTCCTTGGAAACTTGTGAATACTTTATATATTTACTATACTATATATTTATATCTATGCACACGTGTTTGTACACTGTTGACTATTTCCTTTGTTTTGGAGGTTTTGTTTTATTTTTCAAAGTTTTTATTTTTTCTTTCAATTTTGATATTGTTTCATTCTTTTAAGAGAATTGACGACTATGTTTACAATTCCATTGTTGGCTAATTGATGGCGCTGATTTTGCCCATGCTTTACCTATGAGGTGGTTAGTCCATGTTTTCAGACAAATTTGCAATCCAAATTATCTGAATTTTTTTTGTAAAATTACTGAAACATTTCCTTACTGAAACATTTATTAAAATTTCATAGTTATAGTAAAATTATTTGTATACCCGCTTGATACTATTTTGGATCGTTCAATAAACATACTCATAAACACACGGTCGCTGAATGTTGACAATCGGCAATAAGTCCTTCTTCTCGGTTCTTAATTGGCTACAGCAAAAATGACATCAGCAGCCGCGAACACGTGACCTACTCACAGCGAACACGTCGTCAGGTCACAGCGTTTCGTAATCAGTTGATTAGTTTTTATTAAATTGATTAGATGTTGTGCGTTTAATTTACATGCGAACGACAGCCACAGCGCTGCAAGCTTCGCGGACGAGTTACGCGGCCCTGGGCTTGGTTTTGTTTCTTTTCGATAGTAAAAGTATTGTGACATTTGTGAACGTAAATGTAAAGTCGTAAAGAATATCGACAAATTCAAGCAACATTGAGCGAATAAAAGTCCACCATAAATCATCAATGTTGAAAATTATGAATGTCTATTAATGATTATTAAAAGTTGTAAAGGAGTATCTTACAGCGAAAGTTGATGGTTGCTACGTAAACTGAAGTGATGGGAAAATACAGCATGTAGTAACTAAATGACTTTTACTGAATTTTTTTATTGGAAAAAATAACGCTGCACGCAATGTTGTTCTAACTTTTTAAATATTATTTCTTAGTTGTTATACAACTGTTAATTAATGGCGAAACAAGAAATGTTAATTTCAAAATATATAGTTGCATATCAATATATAGTTGCATGAAGGATCATATATGCAACTTAAATATAAATATAAATATAAAGAAAGGAGTCCCGCAAGGTTCTTCTCTTAGCGCTAATTTATTTATTATATTTATTAATGATTTATTTTTTAAATTGCTTATAAAACCTCGTTTTTATATGCTGACTAGGACGACTTAATCTTAGCTGTATCTGACAAAGATATTCACAAGTTTCCAAATTTGAGTTTCCAATTTGTACCACGGGTGGCTCAAGGCGCAGCCGCCATTACATGAGTATTGAAAAATTTAAATCCACTATCCACATCGCTGGAGACCATACACTTTGGCGATTAGCCGCCGCCATTGGATGAGAGTTGAGTCCCGTGGCGCCACCACCGGATTTGACCATGAACCCTTCTTGGAAACTTGTGAATACGTTCAATTTCCAGCTCACTAACAAATAAAGCTAATACAAAAAAGTATAAAAACTGACGGTGATGAAAGAAGTTTGAACCTTGGGTTTGGATTAAATTTCAAGGCCAATTTTTATAATATATAAAAAAAAAATTAATACTAAACTTAAATAAATAAAAACGTAAAAACAAGGACATCAGATGATTCCATTATTAAAATATTTCCTCTTATGTAAACTGCATTGTTTTTTTACCTTGTTTATAATCAATGTTTATTCAACTGCCTATATAAGTTCCATTCAATCGAATCTCTTACTCTACTTACACAAGTGAAAAAATAGAACAATTTACAATATACTGAAATTTTCATACGATATAATGTGGTTTGATTTCGTTTCACGTATTGGATGTATAAAAAAAGTGTTGTGTGTACTATTATGTAAGTAAGACTTCCATGTCGAATTCAGTTTCGTTTGGTAGTAACACAATAGGAGAATTGGAATTCAAGCAATTCACCACTGGAGTAGAAGAAATGGGACACAATAGGAAACAAAAGCTACAGACTAAAATTTCCTGGTTTTATTTGTATATTATCCTATTTTTCTCTCGTTTGTCTGTGTGTGTGTGTGACAAGTAAGATTTATATATGTAATGATGATGATAATAAAATTTAATTCGTTTCCTCAGCAACTTCTCTCCTCCCCTTCTTTTATTTAGTAAACAATGTGATACTACTGCATTCCAATAATCACCCTTACATAAATTTTAGTACCAATATTGTATATAAAATACAGTAATGAAAAAAGTTAACGTAAATTCAAATTTAAAACCAAATTTTGCTGAACCCCACCCCCCCCAAAAAAAACAACCTAGCGCTTGGCAAGAAAAACTCCGGTTCAAATTTGAACTCACGTTGTAAAACTACGAGCGTTCAAAGTTAAGCCGGATTTTGCTAAATCAAACATTTAGCGCTAAATATGAAACAAACTACCATGTACGTTATAATTATATATATGAAAAATAAAAAGTGAAAACGACTTTAAATTCAAACCGGACTTGACTGGAGCTATAAATTCTGCCGTTAGTTTAGAAAAATCTGGTACAAATTTGAACTCACGTTTCGACACTACGAGCGTTCAAATTTGAGCCGGATTTTGCTAGATAAGAAAAAAATCTAGCGCTAGATCAGCACGAACTTAAAATTATATCTAAAAGTAAACACAAATTTAAATTTAAACCGGATTTAGCTAAACCCAAAAACGTTTAGTGCAACATTAGCAAAATCCGTTTCAAATTTGAACTCACTTTGCAACGATACGATCGTTCAAATTTGAACCGGATTTTGCTAAACCAAGATAATTTAGCGCTAAAAAACAATCCGGTTCAAATTTGAACAACATCGTCAATCATAAAAAAAAAAGAAAATAGATTGCAAATCGAATTGTGAACTCAAAATTTCACTTTCAAGCTAAAAAACCAGCATACAATTGACATAGAAAAATATGTCCACCTTGTTTAAAAAAATGGCGTTCTGTTTTCATTTTGTGAACTGTATTTAAACTAGTTTAAAACTGCCTGTATTAATTTTTTTTTTAAATATTTAAGTGAAATTAAAAACTATATTTATATAAATAAAATAAAAATGTATTTTTTTTTTATCATCCAATTAATAAAATCAGAATAGCGATTTACATTTTTATAGAATATCAACTGACAGCATCCTCCACTTCCTTCTAACACTTTTCACAAAATTAATTGAAAATTTTATTCACCGAAGCAAAGAAGTTTTTTTTCTATTAATTAATGAAATAAAAAATAAAATAAAATTTTAAGAATAAAAATAAAAATAAAAATATATATAGATTTGTTTGGTTTTTCCCCCTTTCCTCATAACATAACACAAAACGTTTCGAAATGATGTCGTCGGGTTACAGAGTAGTCTACTACTATTTGGCAAAAAGGAAAAATCTGTTCAATTTCGCAACTAACAAAACTGCGAATCCGATGAAACATAACTTCCTACAGCATTTTAAATAGACACTCCGTTATTCAAACTGTGATGCGTCAATCATCAGGTTGGCTTTGTTCACCGATATTTTTAAAAAACAAACTATGATATATAATATACACATATAACCGTGTAATACAATAACATCAACGCAATCGATTCGATGAAAATCACTGACAGTTATACCATTCGTAGAATACACGCTTAGAATTAATAAACGGAGAACGTTGTTCGGTTTAATATAATACGGGATCATCAAGTTTAATGATCACAATTAAGACAATGAGCTACGATTATAAAAATAATTGTTTTCATCATTATTATAAGTAATGAAACCAATTTGTGTAACGTTCACCTTAAAATTATATGGGTTTACCGGCAATGTATAGCATCCAGGCATTCTGTAGAATGTCCTAGTGTCTTTTATTTATTTTCAATTCCCACAAACCATAGGGATATTACATTAAAAAGAAAAAGGTGATAAAGAAATACTTTTTCAAGTACACAACATGTGGTTAAGTAAATAATTTTGGCAAAGTATGAATTTAGCATTGGAATAGTTATGCAAAAAACCCACTAAATTGGGTCTAAAATTTAGGTTTAATTTTTTAGAAAAACTTTTTTTGCTTAAACTAACCTAAATAGTTGTATAACAGATGTGATTTCATATATCGCTACAATGCCTGGATGATTTTTACATCGCTAGTAACATATAGAATCTGTAGTCTATATTATAGATAAAATAAAATATTCATTTGTTTACTATATAATTGAGCAAATTTTTGAAATCGGTGCTGAATGGTAGGAATGTAAGAAAATTGAGCTGAAATTGGAACAATTATTATTTTGTTCAAATTCCTCAAAAAATCCCAACTGAAAGCATTACTTAAAAACTTCTTTGGTAAGTGAAATTGAACCAATTTTCGAAATCCGAGCTGAGCTTCTTTTGATGCGAATTGATGAAAACGTGCTGAACTCAGTGCGAAAGGCACGTTTTCAAGCGCCATTCGCACGATAGCTTAGCGAATTCTAATTTAAATACATTTTTTTTTGATGCCTTCCATGAAAACAAATGTGAGGAATATAAAAACCTACAGCAGATAAAAGAACCACATTAAATTACGTTTTCAAACAGAACGTATGCGTTCTCAATTGGTTCCAAAAAAGAAATAAAAATTAAACTAACAAATTTAATGAAAACAAAACAACGTGTTGTTTCAAACAGCCAATCATTGGCATCGATTTCCACGAGTTTTTCAAGATAAACAAACTTCTTTTGCCAACAAACTCTATCTAATCTGAAATCGATATTTGAAACTATCGAATCGTTCACTTTCTGCATGACTGAATCTCAAAAAAACAAACACGTTACACCTGCTCAAATCGTCTCAAATAAAAACCAAAAAACATATCTTTGACTACACTTCGGTCCAGTCTAACTATACATATACAGTAACTGTTTTACAATGGCATTTTCAAAATTAGATTAAAGTCGAACGCGTTTAATGATCGATAAACCGTTGATTAAAGACAACCAATCTGAGACATCTCATTAAGCTTCGTTGTGTTGGTTCATTCACTTAACTGAAATACTTTTTTTTTAAAACAAAAAATACAATACCCGATATTACATTGTCCAATCGCGATAAAATCGTGTTATAATAATAAACGGTTAAAACTGTTTTGAGAACGTATTGATTGAGTCTAGTTAAAACTATTCAGTCGCGTCCATTGTGCCTGTCTCTAGAAACGATCTGAAGTGAAACAAAACTTTTTTACATAGGCTACAGTGTAATAAAACGTAGTCAAAATAAACGAGTTAATTAATGTATAAAAAAACAAACAATGTGTACATTTTAACAAAAAAAGCTCTTGTAAACACTGTAAAAAAAAACAAAAAAACAATGTCTGCATTTTAACAAAAAGTTCTTGAAATACATACTGTATAGCAACAACTTTTGAATTGTTATCAATCTTTTTTTTGTTTTATTTGTAACTAATGTTTCTATGGGACGAAATTTTATAAATAAATAAATAAATTAATTCACAATAATGTACCTGCATGTAAGTTACAGTCAAAACTCGTTATTCGATTTCATTAGTCAAAACCCGGTCAAACGGGCGCCTAATCTTGTTTCGCCTAATCATCATTGTTTCGACTCGCCTGTTTGTGAGTCGACCTAACCTAACCTAAAACACTTTTAATATCATCCTCGAAATAGAACAGTTACGTCTATAAAAAAAAAACAGGTGAGGAAAAACAGTAATTCTTAGGCGAAACAGGATTAAGCGAAACAGGAAGCCACAGGTTAGGTAATGTCGCCGAAGGCCGCCAAAAGCTCAATTCGAAAGAAAAACTATTTCAAGAAATAGGATCAACTGATTCTAGTTTTGACTAGTCAATACCAGGTTTTAACGAAATTCGGGTTGCTTCAGTAAGAAGCAACATTTATTAAGCTATCAACTGTAAACTATACTATGAACAGTGCACGTTAAAAAACGACACGCACAAAATGAAAAACACAAATCAAACTATCAATAAACATGCCGTATACAAGTAGTTACATTTCAGCTTTATCGCCTCTGTAACACAAAATCCATTAAAAAAGATGAACATAAATAAATACAAAATAATAAACGGAAATCGTTATTAAAAAAGCTAAAACCATCGATAAAATCTTTTTTTTTCCAGATATCTGGAAACAATTACACGTACAGAAAGCATGTATTTTTCATCAAAAAAGTATGAATAAAACTGGTGAATCACTTTTTATTACAGTGTATCGTTACTCTTAATGCATTCGATTCTTTTCCACGTACATAACAGGAAGAGCCCAGCTGTTCATAATGGAACACCAAATTAACAATTAAATCCAAATAGCCAAATCATTGCGATCTAAACTAAACAACGTTGTTGTTGTTGTTGTTGTTGTTGTGCTCCTTTACAAAGCAGAAGGACCAATCGTAGTTGTCGACCATCACCTGATCCTATAACCACAATTCAATGGTTATCTAACACAGTCATCTAACTGGATCGTGTTATAAATTAATTTTTTTATATATTTGTGTATTAGATATACAGGATGACCCAAAAGTCACGACAGCATTTTTATTTAGTTTGGAATGGGTTGTGTGACTTTAGGGCCACCCTGTATAATAATGATAACATTATAAACATGTCATGTAACACATTATAACACTCTTTTACAACTCGTCTTGCTACATCTCTGTTTTAACACTAAAAACGGACAAGTGTTGTAACACCATACAAACAGTGGCCAAATACATATTTTTACCAGCAATGTGTAGAATCCAGGCATTTCATATAATGCCTAGTCTCTTTTGGTAAAGTATGAAATACCATGTGCAGTAAAACTGTTTAGGTTAATCAACAACATTTAGTACAGTACTCTATAAAAATATATATAATTTAAGCCTAAATTAGGTCTAAATTTAAATCTAGCCTAAACGTTTTGCATAACTATTCAAATGTTAATTGCAAAAAAAGAGGCTAAGCATTGTATACAATGCCTGGGTTTTATACATCGCCAGTGACATATAAACGTGTAATCTTAATGTACAGCTTTATTTTATGCACTGCACTTGTTTTGTTGGTTTATCAATTTGACTCTTTACAATTTAAATGCTACGCAACATGACATGATATGATATAAGATGAAAATTAAGGAAGTGAAGAGGACAATGGATAAAAAGAAAAACCATATATATAATGTAGCACAGTTAATCCATTAATACTGCATATTTTCTATTTTATATGCTACATGAATATGCATGACAGTCACTGATTTATGAAACCTACTTTAGAAAGTGTAAGTGGGCTAACCTGCACGAAAAAAAAATAATCTTTTTTAAAGTTGAGTCCAGTTTTTTACGTGTTCAAATATAAGCCGGATTTTATTTGTCATAGAAAAGCTAGCTACTAATTGCTCGGCTTCCACCAAAAATCCGGGTCAAATTTGAACATCGAATTTCGAGTAAAATCAATTACTATAATTTTTAGTACAGTACAGACTATCTTTAAAAATAAACGAAAAATATACAAAAATATTTTTGATCTATTATATCCATCTCTTTTTTGTGTGTTCAAATATGAACCGGATTTTGTTTGATGTGAAAAAGCTAGCTACTAATTGACAAAAATCCGAGTCAAATTTGAACATCGAATTTTGAGTAAAATCAATTACTAATATATACTGTCTTTAAAAATAAACAAAAAAATATTTTACAATTTGATATATTCCATGTTTTTCGTGTTCAAAATATATAACCGGATTCAAAAAAATCTATTAGTATGTCCTTCAAAATAGACCCACACACACACACACAAAACAAATAGCTATAGATATAAAATTATCTTATCTACAACAACGTGCGATAGCTAAGAGACATGTTTATGATAGCCTACGCCACGAACGATATCAGTCCAAGACACAAAAAAATATTGACTTTAGTGGGTTTGACAAACTGATAATCAGTTGATTCTGATTAAACACTTAATTGGACTGTTACATACAAAAACTATGTAATAAAATACTTAATTTTTTTTTTACATAACATAGTTTACAAAACAATCGAAATGGTTCTTCAATAAAAATCGCATTACATAAAAATAAACAAACAAAAGTGTTTCAAAATGTTGTTTGACTTCCAACTTCAAGGTTTTCAAATTTTTACAACAGAAAAACACAACGACATTACATTCCTCGTTAATATTCGCAAAAGTTGCACACAAAAAAAAATTGGAACCGCTCCAGAATATTACATCACTATAGCAGACACACACACAAGACGACAAAAAAAAATATTAAATAAATGAAATGGAACGTGTGTTACTTTAACCTGTGTGTGAAAACAAGAAGACAAATTCAAGTTTGTCTTCCTTCTCAGTGTCATTTTTCAGGTCTGTTTTTGAAATGAAAAATATGGAGAAAAAAATAATATGTAAGGAACAGTTTGTAACCTTTCAATAAAACCCTGCTGCGAAACGTCATCAATTGAAGGCTTACTAAGAATAACGTTGCATGTATGTGAGCCAATTCATAGTTTTGAGTGCATGGCGGAAAAAATATTCAGCAACACATTGATTGTCATAAAATTAGGTGACCAATTTTGAAGTGAATGTCATATAATATGTATGTTTTAGGTAGTGATGTTTGTCAGTTATGAGTTTATCAGTTTGATGGTACAAGACATGGTTTTCCATAATCATCTCTCACTCAATATTAAATTTTTGGCGTTTGCAACGTTATTCTAGGCAAGCCTTCAATTTTCATATAAAATTACGCCTATCATGTAAAATTGCCATACGATTCAAATACTGTACATTTAGATTACTGTAACTTCAGCACCATTGATATACTGCATCTATTACCGATGATGTATAGAATTCAGGCATTCTATATAATACCTAACCTATTTTGGCAAAGTATGATAGAATACTGTATATATATATATATATAGATACATTTGTGATAGAATACTGTATATAGTCCAATGGACCAAAAATCGTATAAACTAAAAACTACATAAATCAAAAACTGCATAGTCCAATGAAAAAAAAAATCGCATAAATCGAATCAAAATAACTGGAAAAAAATGTATGAATCGAATCGAAAATGGAAATTAAACTTACTCAAAACTAGCATAAATCGAATATCAAATTGCTCAGATATTGCATTAATGTAAAGTTGCATAAATTTAAATTCGCATAGATCGAAACTTGCGGAAATCTAAAATAAAATTACTCAAAACTCGCATAAATCGAATATCAAATTATCTCAAAAATCTAAATTCGCATAAAGCAAAACTATATATATAAAGCGAAACTATTTATAAACAGTATTCTTAAACATGTTTCAACGTATTGTACCGCACATCACTTGTTTTCACATTCTTCAGTTCATTACTAGTACATCTTTAGCATAAGAAATGCTGGTAAATTTCACTGTTCAAAATACAGTGCATATACCTTGGATAATTAACTAATGAACCGTGTGGATTATAAGTCAATAATATAATTGACTACTAAATAATAGTGACAGTCAATTACACACAAAAAAACTAATACACATCTGCACCATGAACTTCCAAAGTTCTGTGATAAACCAATAAAAAGAAAAAACAGCTTGGTGGGGCAATGGTGGGAATAAGATGGAACATTTTCCATTGAAATATGATATGAAGCAAAACTCAGTCATGAATAACGAAAATAAAACAGGAAAGAAAAAACAACAAAACAATTCCACTGACCAAGTAAACCGAGAAAATAAACCGAGGACCTTCTTGGGGCCCCCTCGACTGACTTGACGCGCAGACTTTTAACTGCAATTCTTTGCACCACTAGGTTTCACTTAGTAATAAAGATACAATTACTGTTGCTGGGTCCAACTACTGTATTTACACACTTTAAAAATAATTATCCGAAATAATCATTTCGAGTGATTCGTTGGTTAACATTTTCACCAATCAATGATGAAAAATTAACTACACTACAAACTCGACCATACGAAAATGTGATGATGGGACATATAAACGAAAAAATTCCGAAAATCCGGAATTTCAATGTGCAACAACTGCGAACTCGAGTCAAAAGAGCTTGTTTTGAAGCGATTCATTGAAAACGTGCTTGCAGATCTCGGTGGTGAAAGCACGTTTTCGAGTGATTTGTCTTAATAACATAGTGAAAGCACGTTTGCGAGCGATTTGTCTTAATAACATAGTGAAAGCACGTTTTCAAGCGATTTTCCTTAAAACATGGCAAATGGTATTGAAATAAAAACGAAAACACCTTGAAATAAAAAAAACGTTTTTAGTAACGTTTCCGTTAACAAAATACTTTTCATTTCTGTTACGTTATTTTGTTATCCAGTCCTGGTTTGAATGGTTTCCGTTGCTCGTTATTTGAAATGATTCATTTTAAATCAATGATTTTTAACTGGTCAATCGCTTCATAACAAACTATTTTGACTTGCATTCGCTAGACGAGCCTCTTGAAAAAGTGCTTTTCGCACTGAGATCGGCACGTTTTCAATTAATCGCTTTAAAACAAGCTATTTTGACTTGAATTCGCTGTTTTAAGACATAGTTTGGTATTGGAAAAAGCCCCCCAAAAAAATGTTGTACAAGTTAACATTTTTTAACATTTAATAAACAACAATATGAATGTACAGCATATTAACTTACAATCGTTTGTTTGATAAATTATCATAGCTATCGATAATATCAATAATGATCGATTTTTACAATGAAATGACATTTTTTTGTTGGATAAACTGGAATTTCAGATAATCGAGTGTTTTTAGTGAACTAATCAATCAATCACCAAATACCGTGTACTTCATTTCTACTATCGCTCACTATCTAAAATAGCTCTTTTAGCTTAGATAGCCCACTTGGAATATCAAACTATTTAATTTTACAAATAATGTTCTTTTTTAAAAAAACACTACTCATAAAACTCCAGACGTGTCAAGTTCAATATGATAAAACACCATTATATAAATTTTGATCGATAAATGAATGAATGAATCGCGCAGACAGAAATTGTATTCAATTTCCTGACATTCAAGTAAAATTATTGGGGGAGCAAAAAAATAAATAAATTAAATCGATAAGTAGTTACAAAGTTCTGTGTCCACTTCACAGCACTTTGAACTACTAAAGGAAGAGTATACAGTACTGTATACGTCAACAATTTCTTCTTTTTTGAAGTCATCACACTTGACATATCAGTTGTTGCCACCACTTGAATATGCTAATATTGAAACGTGTCTACCAAGTTGAGTAGTCAACAAATGTTGAATGAAATTCAAACACTTTCATAAAATAAATTTAAAAAAACAACTTTAAACACACACACATGCTGCACCACTGTTATACCTGTGTATATTTAACATTAAATAAAAAAAAGTCATTTTTAATGCAGTATACTAGCAATGTATGGAATCCAGACATTCTACACAAATGACTAGTCTCTTTTGACAAAGTATGAAATAACAAATTGTGTACAACTGTTTCGGTTAGTTTAGATTAGTTAACACTTTTTTCTACAAAAAAAAAAATTTAAGCCTAAATTTAGGATTACATTTAAATCTAACATGAATTTTTGTTAGGTTTAAATTGGCATTCTATAGAAACAAAACTTGGCATTCTATAGAAACATATAGGTACATACACTAGCAATGTTATAAAATCTTTTGACAAAGTGTAAAATTAGCAATTGAAATACAGTAGAGTGTTATGCAGGAGTTTAGGAAGCTTAATTTTTTATTAGAGAAAATGTTGCTACTGACCTAAACAACATGTTATTTCATACTTGACCAAAACAGGTTAGCCATTGTATAGAAATAATGCCTGAATTCTCCATCGGAAACCTTACCGGAAATATATGTATTAATGAACCCAATTTTATTTACATTTACTATATAGTAAATGTAATTAGTATATATATAAATAAATAGTATATACTATCTAATTGACTGAACGAAGTGAGGTCTATGTTTTGAAAAGTGGAACGAAATAGCATTTGTCTGTGCGTGTGTGTGTGTGTATGTTTCACGATAACTTGCGAACGGTTCAATGTATTTACTTCAAACTTTCACAAGTTATTCAGAAGGGCTTCTTACAAAACCCATTAAAGTTTGGTTGCAATCGCATTAATTAATTTTTTAAAAAAAAAGTTTTTAATTAATTTTTTTATCGGAGTGAGATTTGTTGTTCACAGAACTACTAGTAATTCCTATATACTGCCTACATAGTTCAGTTGATTTAAATTTGTTTCATGTCTACTCTACAACATTAATACCATGCAAAACCATATATATTCATAACATACAAAAATAAAAAACATGCCCAACAATTTTATACCAATTATTTTCTGTTTTTTAAAATACATAAATTTATTCTGTGAGTTATATAAACGTTTAGCTGAATAATTAACCAAACTGTTGTAATAAAAAAATAAATAAATAAATAAATAAATAAAAAAAGGAAAATTGGAACTTTCCTTAGCAGAAGGATATAGAGTGATCAATCTAGGACAAGTGGTTTTTACTTTCCCCAACTGTTCTATTTTCTTTCCCAAATATTTTGAAAAATAAAACAAAAAACAAAAACATTAATACCATTGTAAATTTTCAATAAGATTAACAAAAACTACTAATTAGTGATCGGCCCACTTATGAACGCCATGTTTTACAATTCTTGCATGGTTCAATCAGAAACATCTACTAAAAGTGTCAAATTGACAACAACAACAAAAATCATGAACTGAAAACAATTATGTAAGTGGAGTGTATTAACAATTAATCTAAGTAGAGTGACGTCATGATTAAAATATTATACTCTCTCATACTGAGAGATACGGTACTCGAGTCACGTGGAAATGTTATACGATCGTTATATAACCATAATCCACATAAGCTGAACAACTGTCGCCCTTATACCTACAGTAGCTAATCCGCCTATACATAACACATTGGTATTATAAATGGATTCACTTTTAATACCAATATTGCATAACCTGCAACATTTTTCACGCCATGTTTTATTATCATGCCACTTGGACTTACGAATGAAAAAAAAAATATATTTAGTGAACACACACACAAAAATAAATTATGTACCAAGATTATTTTTGGTGTAGTGAATTTGACACCGAAATTCGTGTCTAAATATGAATCAAGTCATTTTATCGCTTCCGCTGAAAACTTGTTTCGTACTCGTGAAAATCTGTCCGTCTACCTAAAGTCAATAATTAAATATCAATTAAAAATTACAAATTTTCACTTGCAATATACGCAGTAGACTACTGTACGTCTATAAACTATAAAGTACCAGTAAAAACGAGACATTAACGTGAATTTCAAACATGACAACTGCGTTCTTTGTTAAAAAAAATATATATATAGATCAAATTGGTCACATAAAATAAATAAAATTTATTTGCAGCCATAAAATTGCATATAATTTTCGACTTGTTGAAAAGAATATGCCATATATTATTTTCATCTATTTTTTAAACAAAATATCGGATAACCAAGAAAATTCATCGTGGTTTGTTTGTTCAAGGTTATGTAATAGCTTAATACTAGGTTAAGAAAGAGTGTACTGTAATTGAAGGCTTGCCCTGAATAACGTTGTATGTAATAATTCATAGTTTTGACTAAATGGCAAAAGAAGTATTCAGCAACACATTGATGAAGTAATGTATGTACGTTTTAGATAGGTAACAGTTTTCCATAATAATCTCAATATTGAATTTTCGTAACATACAACGTTATTCCGAGCAAGCCTTCAATTGACAAAAATATCCACACCAAGTTTATTATCTGATGTACCTAACATATTGTGTAATTTATAACATACGCATAATGATTTTTTGTGTTTTATACGTTTTGAATTTATGTAACATTTTCTTGATTTATTAACTAAAACCGTCGTAGATGACGTCTGACACATAATGGAGTTCAATTTCAGTGCGAAAACTGAATTTAGATACGACCTAAAAAAAAAATCTTTGTAACTTGAATTTAAAACAATTTTTAATTAAACAATAGTAAAATAATAATGTTTCGAAACTATGATATAATAAATAAAAAAGTCCCCCTCTTTGGTCCTTTCCTGTTATAGCCAGGGTGCATCTGATGTTGATATTTGCTTTGTACTTGGTTTTTTTGCAGTTTAGGTTAGGAAAAACAAAGAAACGTATTAAATGTATGATATTGTTTTGTTTTCCTAACCTAACCTGCAAAATATAAACCCATAACCAAGTACAAGCAAATAGCAACTCAGACTAGCCCCGGCTATAACAGGAAAGTACCTAAAATTTTCATACGTAGTGAAATTTAACATCTTTCTTTTTTTTTAATGTAACTTTAATGTCAAAATAATCCTGAAAAGATATCTGAAAAAAATATTTAACTATGTGTAGAAGCTTTTGAGACACCCTATATTATGTTAATAATATGTACAATAAAAATTCAATTTTACATTTTTTTTGGAAGGAACCATCATAAACTAAATGTAAATTCGAGGAAGTGTCGTAAAACCATGGGATGAAGATTATTGCACATTTGGCCAGGACGATAGGGAATGATAAAAAAACAAACAAAAAACACGTAAATTCGTGAAAACATAAAATCGAAATTTCACTCTTAACATGTTTACATACGTTTAGCGTTTCTTTAGAAACTGTCTGGTTATTCATTTATACTTCATTATGTGACCATTATTTTAATTTATTTTAAATCACATCTGTTTCACCGATTCTTGGACTCGTGTCAACATCACATACAATATTAAATTAGCAAATAGTATTTTTTTTTATCTAAAATTTTTTTCTTCTAACTCTCTTTGCCATTGTCAAAAAATAACAGAAACACCCTACCTACTATTCACGGTCAAGGAAGTTGGCAACTGACATTGGAACATCTTCAAGCACGAAAATGGATCCTTTATAATTTTTTTCTCTTCTACCAAGCAAAGTAACAAAACGTTGCCAATGTTCATTATTATGTTCCCAGCTTATTGCTTCAGAATTGGCTGTAACCTCTTAAACGTTTTGGAAAATGAATCAAACCCACCAGCATGGTGGTTGGAAGTAGAAAAAAAATGGGAAAACATGAAAAACCATTTATATCATAACAGCTATCAGAAACTTTGCTATCTAAAAAACTTTCCATTAAAAAAAATCTTGAAATAATATTACCAGAGATGTAAATTGGTAATAGCACCAAACTCTTCCATTAGCAGTTTCAACGTTGTTCCCACCGAAACTCAATTCAACTGTATCGTTTCTTGGCAATCAATTTGGATAAAGTTACGTTGGAAAACACCGTCAAAATCTAGTTATAAATATCAATCTACATCAAATTTTTATATTTAATTTAAATAAAAAGCGTGGTTGCTTGGTTGAGTGTATTAAGTCGAACAACTAGAGGTCTATAACTCGTCCCGTAGATGATACGTGGATCTAAAAACAGCCCATGTTTAGTAATTTTCCTCCAATAAGCATCGAGAGGAAACAACATTAGTATTGCCAAAGATAGAATCGATTACACAATCACTGATGAAATCTTCACCTCAAATCAATGTGTTAATGAGTTACGAGTCTCTGGATAACTGTGGGTTTGCTGACAATCATAATGAAACCAAATCAAAAGTACTGGGTTAAACCATAAGTTCGTTCATAGTTTCATGTATTTGTTGTCCAAATTCAAAATGAACTTTTGGTTCACCCCAGTTGGTTTTTTGTAGATGCTAAAGTAGGCCAGCTAGTTGATTGAGTAATTCAATTTTTATACCTCTTCATATTATACTCCCTCTAGATACTTTACTTGTGAGTTTGTCTTGTGAGTCCGTGAGTTTTGCGAGTGTGTGAGCTGGAAATTGAACGTATACCGTCATCTAAACACGTTTATGAGAATACTGTATGATTCAATGTACCAAAACACGCGTTTTTAATAATTCAATTTTCGATTTCTGCAATTTTCGATCCAATTTGTGCCATTGACGATACAGTTTTCGATTTATGCGGTTCTTACATTATGCAATTTTGGGTCCACTGAATTATACAGTACATGTATATTATTATACACGTCTGTATATGGCAGTATACGTTCCAGTTCATTAAATCAGTCACTCACTCACAAAGTGACTCACAGGTGAAGCTAATATCCAAAATAATAAAACAATAAGAATATCATTGTGTGTTTTATTGGCTAAAATGTCCTTGGCGTCATATGACAAGGCATCACATGACACTCAAGTCTTTTGGAACTTTGCCCCAAGGCTACCTTGCAAAGAAAGTGGGTCATTTGAAGTGAATTTTATGTTGTTGTTATAAGATTCATTATTGCTACACGTAATCGAATGTTGCGGAGCAACATGAAATAAAACAATGAACACAAAAACTTTCCCGTCATTCTTGGCGGGCTATTTGCTAGTAATACGTATAAAAACAAACTATTGCAACTATTCATCGTGAAGTTCATGCCAGAACACAAAACGGCACAAGTACATGAGAAATCATTGTTTTACAACTTTTTTGGAGAATATGTGGGTTTTTTTTTCACGCATTTGTTGCGACCAAACTACAAGAGTCATAGTTAGGTTTAATATACTCTTTATATTAGCTTCACTTGTGTGCTGTGAGTTTCTACATAAAAAAACAAAACTATTCGATGAATTTTGATGAATGAGTTGTCTGTGGATTCGTCTTAATGTATCGAGTGTCACTGCCTATATGCTGTTAATTAAAAACCAATATGGCGGATGCTATATGTCA
>JAQIWH010004497.1:0-16830 GCA_034695005.1 Cryptops parisi | reverse complement strand
AAAACTTATTGTTTCTGTCTCTGCCTTGAATAAAAGGTTGTCCTTAAAAAACAAAGTTTTTTATATAATCTTGTTTTGTATCGGCTTATACAAATGTGATGGAACAGAAGCAGAAACTCAAAAAGTTTATGTGGGAATTTTTTAGTGCTTGTCAGAACCACAGTGGCGCTGCAGTCAAGTCATTTTTCAAACTGGCAACCCTCACTAACCCTCATGTGCGTGTGCCACTGCATGGTGGTCGCCCTATACTTTTTAGCGATGACATTTAAAAACCAGTGTTTAACATTTTAGCTCGAATATACTTCACGAGCCGATTTTCTATGGATAAACAAACTACGCGTCGAGCATGAAGATGTCGAAACTATGAGAGGCATCAACAAGATTTTGTTGGAAAATATTTTACCTGCTCATGTCGCTGATCATTATTTGGTCAACAATTTGAAAAAAGATGTGAGTCATTTCAGTTTATTTGTCAATTAACAACGTTCATTTTTAACATTGCATTAATTTTGTTGTAGCAATTGTATCATGAACGATACGGAAGTGTCGCAGTGATGTTTGCGTCCATTCCTAATTTCAAAGAATTTTACGACGAAACTGACGTTAACAAACAAGGACTCGAATGTCTGCGGTTGCTGAATGAAATCATATGCGATTTCGACAAGGTGAATTAAAGTTTTCATTCACTGTTTATTTATTAAAATGACTAGCAGTTGTATTTGGCTCTGGGCTCCGCCCAAGTCAGAATTACAGCACTGACTTTCCTCGCTTAACGACCGGGTTCCGTTCCTACGATTAGGTCATTAAACGAATTGGTCGATAAGCGAGGAGCTTTTATATACAGTACAAAACATAAAAGCGCAATCAACCAAAATTATATACACGATGTACCAAGAATAAGTTCACTCTTAATCCAAAAAGACATTCAGATTAACATTTTTAGTCATCAAATACTCTAAATTGTAGTGGTTCCAGATGATTAGCACAATAAAATACACATTTTTATAAAAATATATAGCTGGAGAGTTTGTCATAAGACATTTATGTTTGAAACATTTTGTATTTTTTGATCGTAGTTGCTTTTAAAACCAAAGTTCAGCTGTGTCGAAAAGATCAAAACGATTGGAAGTACGTACATGGCAGCAGCGGGTCTGCAACCGGGTAAAGAAGAAAACGGGGTAAGAAACAAATGCTAAACGTATGATATATACGAAGCACGTATTATCAATAGATGACACGGTATTAAATATCGACGTTTTATGTTTTGTGTGTTTTTAAACCATGTCTGATCAGAAAGTTCCAAACAAGGTAAGCCTACATACACGGTGTTCCTGAAAGGCATAGTCAAATTTTAACCACACATGCTATGTATCAAAATAAAGCAAAACATGGATCCGGAAATTCTTCTTTTCTGAGACAACACAGGGCGAAGTCATGTATTTGCGTACTGAGGCCTGTTGTCTCATAATCACGGAAAGTGTGCAAATGAGTAGGTCCTATTCATTTTAGGACCTGTGTTGATATGGATTTTTTACTTTTTATACTCTATTATGATTGAAAAATCATTTTTCCAACCTAAGCCTGGGATCGATCCAGGCACCTTTTACGTGACAAGACGCTCTAAACCAGGGGTCTCCAAACTTTTCAGCCTAAGGGCCACACTGACTCCTCCACTACGTCCCAAGGGCCAAGACCTAGCTAGCTCATCATACCAACATACTGTAGATTTGAATTACGCGCAAATTTTTGTTTCGGGACTAGCCGGAAATATACAGCGCCATCTTGTAGCGAGTAGCAGAGTACAATACGGGAGAGAACCGTTTGATTATTATTTTTTTATGATTTACTTACATTGTAAATTTTACAATGTAATCAAAATAAACTATGGCGGGGCGGATACCAGACATGTTCAGCCCGTTACCGCGGCCCGTAGTTTGGAGATTCCTGCTCTAAACACTTGCGAACGCTAGCTAGCTGTAACTCATTCAATGAGAGCCCAGATATTTGTAGTTTTACAAATACTGCAAGTTGTAATAATTTGTTCTACCTACTTAACCATGGAGATAGAAGGGCTTCCATGGTGGTTAAACACTGTAGCATGTTAACTTTTATTTAGTTTTATCTGAATTTATGCTTAAAGTTGAGATTTTTATTTCATTGAAAATTATTTTAAAATATATTATTTTTTTAATAACTTTACTTTAAAACCCCAAGACCTAAGGTGACCACCTTGCACCATGTTGCCAACACCCCATGGTCAGATCACTACCTATATGCTGTTAATTAAAAACCAATATGGCGGACACTATATGTCTGTACCATATATAAAAGGTATTCTTGTATATATATATAAAATGTACTTGTTTTATGCATAGCATATGTGGTTAGAATTTGACTACACCCCTTTCAAGAAACACCCTGTATATAAGTATTTAACTCTTACTTTATTTTTATTGGTTGGCTCAACTCAGTATCGTGATATGATTTTCTGTATTAATCGTGTCAAGTGTTCAAGTTGGTTTATGAACGCTGTATTTATTCGTACGATTTTATGGATAATTTTGGTTTCAATGTAATTTATTTATATTTGTGGATTTCTTATCAGGCGAAACCACGAGAAGAACATAACGTTGTGATTCTCATTGAGTTTTCCATCGCCCTCATGGCCGTTTTAGACCAAATCAACAAGGAATCGTTTCAACGGTTCCGACTTCGTGTTGGTGAGTGATGTGTGTTTGTTTAATATCTTACAACTTTTGATGTTGTAAACATTTTAGTACTTGCCCCCCCCCCCCAAATTGCAGAGTTGGGCTGGAGTAAAAAAGCAAACAAAAACATGTCATCACAGAGCTTGCATGCATCCGAGTGGTGACATAGCTGGTTAAGTAGGAGTGTCCACAAACCTGGCGTGTGCATTGCTTAAGTGGGAAAGACCACCTTTTTGTGAGGTCATCACACATAGGACCAGAAACATTCTCAATAAACAGCTAAGATGTTTACAACATAACCACGAGAGTACTAATTGGACTCGCTTGTGTTTTTTTAATGTGAACTTTTTTCAAGGTGTCAATCACGGTCCCGTGATAGCTGGCGTCGTTGGTGCGCAGAAACCGCAATACGACATTTGGAGCAACACGGTCAACGTAGCTAGTCGAATGGACAGTTGCGGAGTCATCGGACGCATCCAGGTTTTATTTTATTTTATTTATTTATTTATCAGATTACGAATCGTGCGTTTGGTTCGAACGTTTATTTTGCAGGTGTCCGATGACACGGCTCGAATGTTGATGGAATCGGGCTACGAATTGGAATGCCGTGGACCAACGTACGTGAAAGGCAAAGGAACAATGACAACGTATTTTGTCAAAACTCCTTACGACAACAAAGGTTATTAGACGGCACGATATTCCTGAACTTGCTCACAAAATCGACATATCATGAACCATTATTTAAAAAAACAAAAAATACCACGCATGATGCAACAATTTTAAGGCAATATTTTTGTAATACTTGTAACTCTGTTTTTTGGTGAATAGCCGTGGTTAAACGGTCAACCGCTTTGAAACAGGACGATGAGACTATATATATTTTGAGACGAACTCTACATCAAAAAAAGTATCCTTACTCGTTGGCCTCGTGAATTTGGCGGGAATAAGACAACTATGCAATAAGCTGGAGTTGAACGGTTGAACGTGATTTTTTATTTGGATATACTAAAAAAAACAACATTTTTTGGTGTCGACATGTCATTCTTGTTGGTCCAACCGAGTTAAGTGAAAATTGTAATACGGTTTGTACACATTTCCTGGTCTTTCATCGTTTATTGTACTTTGTCGAACGTTTATCCTGTTGACAAATTTTCCTGCTAACATGTCGTTGGGTGATCGGTGTTTTGCTCAAACCAAACTCGTCAACATGCTTCAAACTGTCATCCAAGAAAATGTTTCTAGTTTTTCGGTCCGTTTCTCCAACGTTGCTCGTGTTGGTTCTCATTCGTACGTTTTATGTCGAACGCGGCGTATCCCTTAATGTTTCCTATGCATTTACACCCTTACAACATATCAATAACAAAACGATGCATTAATGCGTCGAAAATCAACATATCACTTTTGTCGACCAATCGTCGTGCTTTTCCTTAGAACCGAACTGTTTATTCATACGTTCTAATGCGTAGGCCATACATCTGATGTTAAAAAGTCCAGCTAAGGTGCTCGTAGTGCATTAAAATGGCTTTTAAAGAGTTGTTAGTGACAAAAGCTTACATCGAATTCCCAGGTGCTCGTTTTAGCCGGTTATATCGGATACGCTCTTTTATCAATGTTTGTCTATTTTTTTTAGGCAAACCCCTTTTACCGTACGTATCCATCTTGATGTCAAAAAGTTGTAATCGCTATTTTTTTAGATTTTCACGTATTTTATTTTTCATTTTGATGCTGCCTTTTCGATGAACGTAACTGGTCGTTAGATTGTTGTGCTCAACGTTTTGGTGTCTTACATCTCGAATTCTTTTTGTTTGTTTTTTTAGCTGATGATGTTGCTGATGACACAAATTTGTCAATAAAATAAATTTTTTTTATAGATAAAATTTTTTATTAGTTGGACTCAATATCTCATGAAATAAAACACGATAAAAAAGCACCGAAAATGTTTATCGAATTGATAAACGTATGTTTTGTTCTGATTAGTAAGAGCATTGATATTTCCCGGTATTTTGAATCGTTGTTTTCTATACTCTTATGTTTCCTAACTATGGACTGATTTTGATCTGCGCGCATTCCTGCGCAGCTTAATCACCCAGTACAAGTCATGGGTTAAACCACACACAAAAAGTAGTTCGTTGTTTAAAAATATCTATTTCTTTTAAATTGGGTACTTAAATTGAAATCATGTTGAAATCATAGTAAATTCTGCAACAAATTTCAACAACAAAACAACAATTGATCCTTTGAATTTACAATGCTGGTGAATGAATACATAATCTGTGCAGGAATGCACTCAGATCGAAATCTAGTCCATAGTTAGCAGACAGTATATTTTCCCAAGCTAACTTAAGTCGCGTAAGAATACAAAGTGTGAGGCATTTTCAGTCCCTGATTGGTGCTCAGCCTGTGACTGTTTCATCCTGCAATGGACTATAGATGCTGGACTATAGATTTGTTTAACAAAAATAAATTTTAAAAAATGGATATCGAAAACAATGCAATTTTGTTTTTATTGTAAAACGAACGCTTTCATTCATTTTTTTTTTTTTGGTGTGTTGACAATTACATCGACCGACCGTGGGCGGCATGAACAGAGTTTTAGTTTTTTGCAGAGACATTGTGAAGAAGGTGATGTCGTATAAGGGGACGAGGAGGACGATGAGAAAGGAACCAACGAATTTTTTTGTCACCGACAACGTCGGTTCATGAAAGATGAACAATGAAACATCGGGGGGAGAAAATGGACACTTTGGTAGAAAAAAATATCGAAGCAGAACATAAAGCGGTGAAAAAGAAACGACCGAGAGCATAGCGTGGAACATCGTCCCTGTATATTGCGGTTATTTATATTATTATTATTATTATTTCTTTCTTGTCTCGCATGTGTCGAATGTCCGCATCCCATATTTCCCCCCTCCCCTTACGATGCAAAATTTTGTCGTTTTGTTTAGATCCACACGAAACAATGGCAGTGTATATCGATCATGTCCCAGAGTGCGAAAGCGAAACGAGTGAAAGTGCACGTCGTCCATCATCCTCAAAAAAACAAATACACAGCCTGACTTTTCTTGTTCCGACAAAATAAAACCGGACGTTCGTATCATCCGGTGCGCCTATGTCTTCCGGTAGGGAGAAATTGGGTGCAGCGGCCCCAACACAACATTACGCCCCTATATGACCGACGACAAAAAACACGATCACGAAAGAAGGACTATGATTATGTACGGTTTCTTTAAGTTTATCAAATGGTTACAATTTTCAATTGTCAATTCTGCGACAATAACCTATGACTCGGTCATTTTAATGCAAATCGAGAATCAATTTTAGAAAACCTTTGGCTAATTAATTTGAACCTTTCGCAATCATAGTTTGTCGTCGTCGACTGCCTTGTCCAACTTGGTGATGTCAACGATCTCGCGGTTTCCTCGTTGCAGCCTCCCAATCGAAAAAAGGCCACGTTCACACGCTACAGTGTGCTCTACACGTAGAACGACATACACACCGACTGGCATTGCTAGTAGTAGGACATTGGTTTGTCCACCAGGGGGGAACGGGAGGAGCAGGAAAAGGAAATGTAGAGACCAGTCTTATTATTAGACGCGATGACGATGGGCTAATCTAGAGTTTTGAGTTAGTACATTTTGTACAAAAGTAGTCATAGACCTCTTCACCAGCAACGTACGTCAGTTATTCCATCTCTCGACGTTCGTATTAACCCCCATTTTGACGTCGAGCCATTGTCATTGCCATTCGTGCAGTGGAAACCACAATAACAAGCTAAAGGGAGATTTTTGTTTAAACTTTGGACCAAGGAGACAAACAATGAACCTCAAAGATTCGTCGTTTGGGAGTTTCAACGGGATGTACAAGTGATACGTGAATTGATATGGGTGCTTCTCGATGGATGGTGTTTAGTTATAGTATTCCGAAGGTTGGCGCTGGCTTCCACGACGTTCACTCGCATGACGACGTGACTCGGTTGTTCTGGTTTTGTTTTGTTGTCGATTTTTTTTAGAGGGCATAAATGGAACGCTGCTCCACAAAATGTTTTATGACTTAAACTAGCCATTCACCTTTCTCCCTGCGGGAAGGATGGGATTTTTTGGGAGACCTAGAAGATAAAAAAGATGTTTTTAATGAACCATCAACGTGATCTAGTCCATTGCAGGATGAAACAGCAGCGTTGAATCAGGACACCGACCGTTCACACCTCGTATTCTGCCACTAGTCGAATGTAGTCCCTACTTTCACAAGCTAACTTAAGGCGCGTAAGGATACAGAGTGAAAGGCATTCTTGGTCCCTGATTGGTGCTCAGACTGTAACTGATTCATCATTGCTGTTTCATCCTGCACTGCAATGGACTACTGTGCACAATTACACCAATTCCAAGTGAAAGAATATGCTTAGCAACACAAATTATGTTTGGGCACAATTGAACCATAATTCAGGCTTCCAATGGCATATGCAATAATTTCAGGAAAATCCTGGATCACTTAGCGGGTTATAAATATTGAATTGTAACAAAAAAAAGATAGTACCTGGAGGTAGTCTCCTTCATTTTGTCGGATAATAAATGTTTCCCTGATGGGTGTTGTAGCCGATCCCTCCCGCAGGGGGATACATGTTTCCCGGATACGGTGGAGGTTTCTCAGGATGGCCCCCCGGGATCTGGGGGTAACCGTGCTGCACTGAGCGAAACAAACAAAGAAAACAAACGCAACCTCGTGCATGAGACACGACTAGACGCGACGACGATCAGCCACGCATCAGGCGACGATCATCGTCTAACGCAACGTTGGCGCTACACTCACTTGGATAATTGGGGTGTCCTGACGAAGCAAGATTGGGTGCTGCTGCGCCGGCAGCCGCCTGCTGTTGCTTCTGTCGGTGACAGATGCAGATGACAACGCCAACAATCCCCACAAAGCACACGACGAAGATGCAGACAACGACGGCGATGAACACATTTACTTCAACGCCTAAAACGCGCCCCATTGTCTCTGGATCTGCAACAAGACACTGTAACGTTAGTCGTCGGTGCATGAACTGAATTAGCATGGTCCGAGAGACCGGCTTACCGAGACAATAGGCGTGCGAATCTTCGTCCGAATTATCACCGCAATGGTCGACGCCATCACAGATGAGATCTCGATCGATGCAGAAACCTCTGCTACACGCAAAATCATTGATGCAACCGCCACCTGCAAACGTAAAATGAATACAAGGGGGAATTGAGTTACCAATCAAGTGATCTTAAACCATTGGTACTTACGAGTGGTGGTCTTGATGGCAGTGATGACAAGCTTGAAACCACTGCCCATTTGCACCCAGCCGTCGGTCTGATACTTCAGGGTGACATGGTTGCCCTCCATGTAGATAATGCCGACGCTCTTTTTGTTGTAACTGCACGACAAGTTGAGCTTGTAAGGCCCGAATGCATTGCTGCTGTCGTACACATACAGGTAGTCATCGCAATCGAGCTTGAACTTGTCAAAGCGCAACATAAAGCGCTGCAAGATAGAGTCAGTGTGGAACGTCATGATGCAGTCCACACCAGTCACGTTTTCAGCGTTGAGAACGGCACCATCAATTTTTTTGAACAACTGCTGACTACGCTTTCGATCACACAGCTGAGAGATGTGAACTGAAATATGAAAATTGAAAACGTTTTTTTTTTTTTTAATCACCAAACCACACCACGTGGAATAAAGAAGGCAGGGACTAAACAAATAGGCATAAGGCATCAAGGAGATTTCAAATTTCCCGCCGAAAATGTCCTGACGTCATTATTAGCAAAACTGCAAATGACGTCACAAAGTTGAGCACTTTTTTTTTTCGCGAAAAAACAAAAAAAATTTAAACTTGAAATCTCCTTGACAATCATTTCATTCATCGTAAAAAGAGACATTATTTCTTATGGGGAAATTTAACTCGCAAGTCGAATAACTTCAAGACGTCCATGTTTTCCAGGAAAGTCCTGAATTTTGACCATTAGTCCTGATTTTATTTTAGGCTAATCTACCAATTTGTCTTAGATTTGTCCCAGTTATTCGGATTTGACGATATTTTTGTGAATTTTTTAAACAAATGTATATGTAGTATACATGGTTCAACATTATGTAATAAAATGTAATTTATTTTTTTACCTTGCAAACTAATTTAATGCTATTATCACTTACATGCTGAAATTGGTTGAGCATGTAAGTTGGTTGAGTATTGACTTTACGTCAATTTTCTTGTTTAACCAACAAATATATAAAATAGAAATAAAAGATGTTGATATTTAAAAGTTTTTAAACCATTTCCTGGAACGGAGTGTGTTTGAAGTTCGAGGCTTCACTATATACAGTACTAGCAAGTACCCGCGTGACTTCGTTCACACACCAAGGTGAAAGTGCAACCAAGGTGAAAGTGTTGGAGTTTTAGTGATATTTGCATCAGGTTAAATTAAATTTATAAAAATGGTAAAACACTTGTCTTTTTCGTTTTAAAAGAAAATAAAGTAATGTTGGGTTAATTCTACAGGGTTACCTTCGTTACCATACATCTCACCGTTACGATAAACTTGAAAAACTAATGTGAAAAGTTGTCCTGCCGCTGTCAACTCGCATAAACCACCATAAGTATGGGGTCAGGACATGTCTTTAAAGCACTCACATAGTTGTTATACTATCACTGTTGTGAGATATTATACAGAATCCATCTCAGTTTTGAACGACATAATCAACTCCAATCTCAAATTTTCAGTACCATACATTACATAAGATAGGGCTCGAAATAAACACGCACCATCGTGTACGTGACCATGTATGGTGGTGCCATCATATCCTCAAGCACATTTAGATGATCAATTACATTGTGAATGTTGTTTAGGGTAAAAAGAACACAAACGAAGCATGCCAATCAATATACGAGTAATATTGAGTGAAGAATGAATTCTCATCAACAAAGAATTCTATTTATATTCACTTAATACTGAAATACAGATAGGAAAGTTGTTTTAAGGAAGCAAACTTCAACAACCCACGTGAAGCACCAGCTGTTTTTGTAATTTTAAACAATGTTATTGTTTAAAATGCAGCTATTAAAAAAAATAGGCCTGTTTAGTGTGAGATATGAAGTGCACTATTGAAAACGGTGCACACTTTTTCTCTTATTTTACCCCCCTAAACCGGATTTTTCAAAAATAGAAAACAAAAGTGTTTATTTTTACAGAAGAATCTAAATACCAATTTTCATGACGTCACGGGTATCGTGTTCAAAATTTAACCCTCCTTTTTCACTCCCCTCAACCGGATTTCCGGAAAATGGTGAAATATGTGTTCATTATTTTTAAAAAAGAATCTAAACACCAATTTTCACGTATCTAACATGTTCGGTTTTTTGAGATACAGTATAAGTAACTTCTCAGAAAACTTCACCCCCCCCCCAATCCGGATTTCCGGAAAATGGAAAAACACAGTTTGTTTATTTTTAAGCATAATCTAAATACAGTACCAACTTTCATGACCTCGTGTGTCGGTATCGTGTTCAACATTTAATCCCCTCAACCGGATTTTCGGAAAATAGTGAAACACATGTTTCTTCATTTTCAAAGAAGAACGTTCACGTCTGTAAGATCTCCGGTTTTTGAGGAATAGGTGTTTTCTAACAAAATGTTTATCCCCTTATTACACTTTCCTTAACCGGATTTTCAAAAAAGGAAAAAACACGTGTTTGTTTATTTTTAAAGAAAAATCTGAATACCAATTTTCATGACTTTGAGATATGAGTATCCCGTTCAGAATTGTAACCCCCTTTTTCACCCCCCTCAACCTGATTTCCGGAAAACGATGAAATACGTGTTTATTTATTTTTTTCCAGGAGAATGTACATAGCAATTTTCACGTGTGTACCATGTTCGAATTTCGAGATTTGAATATCCTCTTAAAAACATGCACCCCCTTCCCCCGTTTTTTCACCCCATCAACAGGATTTTGGAAAAATGGTGAAACACGTGTCTCTTTAATTTCAAAGGAGAATTTAAATACCAATTTCCACGCGTGTAACATCTTCGATTTCAGAGATATAAGCGTCCTCTAAAAAAAAAAGCTTCATCCCCTTTTTTTCACCCCCTTAGGGACGGAATTTCGAAAAATCCTTCATCAGTCGGTGGTTACGTTATGAAAACAATGCACCTTCCAGATTTCACGTTTCTAGGTCAAACGGTTTGAGCTGTGCGTGCAGCTGTCTGCGTGTGGCAACTTTGAAGAGTAGCAAGGATTTCGCTTTTATATATACAGTATAGAGATATACTGTATACTGTATTTCGTTTTTATATATAAAGATATAATCAGTATCAAAGAAAATTTTATTTTGTACCATTATAAAATTGAAAAATTATCAAATTGATTGATAGACTACAAGGATTGAAGAAAAATCTTTTTTCCAGCCTGGGATCGAACGAGGGACCTCTCGCACTCGCGGCAAGACCTGAATCAAGATTACTTCTATACATAGAAGTAATCTTGCCTGAACACACGAAGAGGGGGAGTCTCTAAAATTGTCTCCTGGTGCCGAGGTTACCAGCTTGGGGAGGACAGTACAATATTTTCAGTTCGTTCATTCGATCTTTCGAATTTAAATTAAATTTATGTTTTGATTACTGCTTTTTATAATATTGAAAGCAGACCTTTTTGGTCCCTATAATGTTTTTTTAAAGTGTTTAATATGTTATATATAATCCTGATGTTATTCAACTGTTTATACTGTACATAATAAAAGTAGAAAATAATATTGGAAAGATTACTTTTTGAGTTTTCATTACTCAAACGTTTCTCATTCAAAAGTCAGACTGGCAACCTGCCTGCTTTAGTGACTGTTGTATTTCATGTTTTTTAATCATAATTTACAATGAATTAATTCATAAAACCTTGTTGAAGAAGTTAAACAGTACTTCCGTTAGTCTAAGGAACATTTTAAATTGGGGATAAACCTAGTACATTACTGTGAAATCACAATTTCAAGTGTTTAAAATTTTCTGAATGTAACGTAAGTGACTGTGGAATCGCCTCGATGATGAACTGAATGGTCTGTACAAACTGTGGGAATAGGTTCTAGTTCTAGGGAGCTAATCAAGCCAAAAAATATCTGATGAACATGAGGTCGGAAATGATTCCGTTTGGAGTTACGACTGACGGTTCGAAGTTTGCCTGAAAATTACAATAAAAAGAAAAAAGTTAAAGCAATTTGACGTGATAATTTCGCCAGCCATCATAAGCAAACTTCGAACAGCTATAACCCCAGAAGCAAGTGTTTTCAACCCCAGTTTAAGAACATTTTCTGCTTGTCCTGTGAACAAAGGTATGTAAATGTTTCCAGGTCTGTGTGTATAACGTTCATGATGCTAGGCAACATGAGTTAAAACAAAAGCTTCCTTCTACTAAGCAAGTGCATACACGGACAGCAAAAGTGGCGGTAAAATAACAGGAAAGGCCTCTTGTCTTTTTAACTAACCTAAACTGGTATCCATACCCATCATAGTCACCAGGTTAGGTTAGTTGTAGCCACCAACAATAGCGACTCACAAAACCATTGGAGATGAACTGACAGGAAAGATCCGCAAAAATTGATGTTTTTCACAGTTATATCACATTCACGGTTACTTTATCTTCACCCCACACATAACTTATCATTCTAATAATCTGTTTGTGTGTGTGAGCATAGAAGGAAGGATTTTTCCTAGTGCTTCAGAGTCAGTCCCTCACTGATAAGACCTTTGATAATGGCCAGTCCCCTTCCTGGCTAATGTGGAGGAAAAGGGTCAGCTCTCCCCTATTTCCACGTGTGGGAAAGATAAGGATCACTCTCTTGGGTGGCATGTTGCGAAGCAACATGAGTCAAAACGATCTACATACCTGTAACGAATGTTGCGAAGCAACATAAGTTAAAACGATATAAAACAAAAAATAACGACATAAACTCTTTCCCGTCATTTTGACGAGCTGTATACTAGTTTATTATGAATCAATTGATATTAAATCATTATACAAGATGTTTCACTCGCTGTCTTCCCCCGCGTTTCCCTTATAACTTTTAAACTAATTCAGTGAAATTTGACATGGAAATACTTCGGTCTTTCTTGGTGAATGAAAACATGATGATCTCAATGCACGTGTTATTGATAAAAGAGCAGTCGACCCTCGTTGAACAGCCCCCTGCTGCCACCCCCGCTTTTCTCCAAAGAACGCAACCAATGTATCTTCCCACACATTAATCCGCCCTCTTTAAACTGCCATCTTCGTTCACCGCCAAACTTTTATTGAGTACCAAGGGTAGCTGTTTAAAGAGCTTCGACTGTAATCGGCATTAGCAGCAAGACAAGTTCTTGTGCGATGCAGCATTATTACAGTTCCATCTTATCATCGCATCATTATCCACCAAGGTTCCTGTCTCCTGAACTTACCTTACCTGAGATTTCTTCACATGGGCATGCTGCAAGATGAAACGTATCACAACAAGGCACAAACTCTTACAGAACTGCAAGAAAACATTCGACGGGAAATTAATCTTGTGACCTCACTCAATGTGTTGGTGAATACCTTCCGCAGCATGGAGAGGCGGGTGCAGGCATGTATTGTCTTGATGCTAATGGTATAAACCACTTTCAACACTTATGAGATTATCATTCTCTTCATACACCAGAGTAAATTCCCTGTCAGAATTACGTCCATTAGTTTAAACGTTGTAAGGGAAATGTGGGGGACAACTGTGAGTGAAACACCCTGTATAACTCATTATAACTGATAACATTAAACTAGGTTGGGATAACCATAGTTTAACCAATACGTTTAATTAAATTCAATAATGCGCCAATTTATGTTACTTTCTAAATGGCGTCTGCGACAGGTAAACCCAATAAAATCGTCGTAATGCCAGGCTTGTTCACTATAACTATTCTATATTATAGAACCCATATTGTAGAAACGATTCTACATTATAGAACCGGTGCATTTTCAATAAAACAAATACCTACACATCGTTCAATAAATCACTTTTCTTTTTCAAGAACATCGATATGATTGACTGATTTATGTTTTTTGTTTATTCTTTTGTGTGTATTATTTTGTGTACCGGTAATTCAGTGTTTTATTGAACCATTTGAATTGTTTTAATTTAAATAAATAAATGAATTTTCTTATGGTGCGTGACTTTTCATCCCAGTCCCCGTTAAATCTTATGGTATTTACTATTTTTGACTTCCATTAAATTCATTGGTGCGAAACTTTTGGCCCAATTAGCATTGAATTCTACGGTGAACGACTTTTAACCCTATGTGGGTCAAATATTATTTGGGCCTATATAGGACCCTATAGGGTACATAATTTTTTATTAGCATTTTTTATTCGTCCATTAGTGGGTGATATTTGAACATCATTGAATCCTATGGTGCGTCACTTTTGACTAGTCAATCCAAAAACGAACAATTTCTTCGTAATTTCTCGATTTGCGTTTTACTCCAATCGAGTTACCTTCACTATTTGCTTTCTTCCAAACTTCGAACTAGACAAGTTTTTCAACTTTAATTTGTTTGAGCATCTTTTGTCGTTCTCCGATAAGGTAGCCTACTTCCGTGATTTTTGAAGAGGCCAATGACACAATCTCAAGATGGCCGCCCAAAGGGAGTTAAAGCCTCTTTTCCTCTCCATTAATTCATTTCATCGTCGTTGTCTTTTGTCGGCTCGACAATGTCGTCGTTTTCACGTGGAAAACTAGGAAAAAAGGGGTCAAGGCACGTGGTGTTGGGTGATTCGGAAACGTTTGGCCAATGGGTCGAGTTTTTTCACCCATTGACTTCTTTAGGGTCGTTAAGCATGGTCATCACCCTCGATCGATGACGTCATCGGCTTCCCTATGGTCATCGTGACCACTCTACTTTCACTCATTCGTTTCTATTATCCAATTTTCTCAAACTCCACCGATATTTAAAAGCAACGATGTTTTAAAAAAAACAACGATATCCGTTTTGCAGAAAACGATGAAATATAAAAAAGCAACCCCTTAACGATGCGGATTGGACCATTGGACTTCCCCTTCACGCTGGAAATATTACGACGGAAAACAACCTTTTTTGTTTGTTTTTGTTTGATCGTTCGGTTGTTATGTAAAGTGCATAATTAGAATTAGTCAAAACAAAATGAACTACTCACGATATTCGTTTTTCTCGGCAATGGCAGCCGGTGCCCAGAGCAAAGCGACGACGACGAGCCACCAACACGCCCCGCACCCGGCCGCCATGTTGGGCGACAACGGTGACGGCTAAAGGTGGTGCGGGGGCGGGTGGTGGCCCTGTTGTTGCTGCTGCTCGAGGGTCCGAGGAGGCCCTCGCGAAGAAAAGGGCGGGAAAAGAACGAGGCGAGCTGATGAGGGGCCTGCGCGAGGCCCCATGGCCCGGCCACGGCGCGAGCGCCCGAATTATTATTATACACTCTGTCGCGAAACGGGGTTTGACAACCTTCTCTGCAAGAGAAAGAGTGAGTGAGTGACTGTGTGGGTGGAGGAGGATGATGATGATGATGGGGAAGAGAGGATGAGGAGGGAAGAAGATGATAATGATGATGATGATGGGGATCGATCGGTCAAGGAAGAAAGGATGACGTCATCGGTGAGAGAGCGGGAAGGAAGAGAATAGTACTTTAAAATTTTATTTTAAAAAAAAATAGAGAGTGGGGGGAGTTGTATATGATAAAATAAATTACTATTTAGCTGGGGCTTTACGGTGATAAACTGTACTTTAGCGAATTTAATTCTTTTCATTTATTATCATATTTGGTATTTTAAGGTACAATAAATAGAACGTCGGTTATCCGAACAGCAGTAATCGAGTATAATAGATGTGCAGGGATTCCACTTAAATTTGTGCCAGTCGTATACTGTACATTCGAGTGGGTAGTGTTCTGATATTTATTTTACTACCCTAAAGTTAAATAAAATGCTTAAGCAGAAGTGAACAGTATTATCACGAAAGATAATAACTGTAAAGCCAAGAAAACTTCATTCTTTTTTAAAATGATTTTTTTGTAGAATATTATACTACTTGAGGCCTGTCAACTAAAGTTAACAGATTTTTTGGCGCTACTTATTGTGCTCAATGGCTTTTTTATCAAATTTTAAACTTGACTAATTAAAAACTAATTAATTCTGCGCCAAATGAGTTATGCAACATTTGATTTCTCTCATGAAGACCTACATGCAGTGGCGGGTTTAGAACCGACTTTTAGAACGAGATACAACGACATTTATGACGTCATGGTCCGATAGTTATACTCGCTGAAAATAAACCAATACGTTACCCCCCCCCCCCATCCCTTCTATGAAAATATATGTCATCTCTATTTCCGCAATTTAGTTGTAGCTCATTACGGAATAATTTCCGGACTATAGTTTATTAATAACAGATGTTTCATTTCATGCCCTCTGAATTAGTTAGGATTAATTATTCGGAATCACCTTGTATATTATATGAAAAAATCCGGAATTCTCTAATCGAAAGTTGGCTATAGCCAAACGTTTTCACTTAAGACGTTTTCCTACTTAAAACGCTTTCCCGCTTAAAACGTTTTTCTACTGTGACATTTCCCCGCTTAATAAGTTGTCTGCGGTATTTTTTCAGCTTAAAACGTAAAATTCTGCGGTATTTTTTTGTCAAAAGTAGTGTCACAGTCGCTTTAAAAATGGACTTTTTCATATGTACAGTATCTATGTATTTAGTAAGCTGTCTGTCAAATGTCATTTGAATGATAGGTACGAATTGATTTCGATACGGCATTAAAAAATGAAATAGGTTTTCAGCAGTTTTTTAACGTAGATAAAATCGTGACGTCATCAACGTCGTTTTTGTTCTTTTTAATAATTTTATGTTGTTTTGTTTTTTAAAAATTACTTTATCAAATAAAATGACATAAATTTTTTTCTAAATGTGAATTGGAAATTAAATAAAAAATTAAATACGACTTGAATTTCTATAATGATGTAACAAGTAACACGTGTTGATTATCAATTAATCAATTTGTTAACCCTGGAAATACCGGGATTTTTCGCATACACTGAATACCGAAGGGGTCCATGCGGACCCCAATAGCATGACAT
>JAQIWH010004496.1:0-16830 GCA_034695005.1 Cryptops parisi | reverse complement strand
ATGGTCGCCAACCGTGTAGTTGTTTCATGAAACTCATATCTTACCAACGACAATGTCTTTCAATCTTCAATCCAGTATACTCCATATGGCATAAGCTATGTTGGTGCCTGATGAAAATGGTAGAACTCACGAAACAAAATCACCAGCGAATAGATGAATAAACAGGTTTTCATTCATGGTTCATTAATGGAATGGATTAATGCTTACATCCTGGCACTAGGGCACTGTTTTAACATACACCGCCCTCTTGTGTTGAAAACCATCACTTTTGTAAGCTATATCCGAAACCGAAGCTGTTATTGGAACATTAATGGCCTTTCAAAGGGGGGGCTGAAATGCGTCGAATGGAATACTGCCGAAAATTGTGTTTTTGCTGTTAAAAGTAAATAATTTCATGAAAATATCCAATTTTTTTAAAAAAAAGTAAGAATGTATAGGGGTGACAATTGTTTACTATTTTCATTAGTCTTTTTATTTGAAATTAAAGAACCAAAATCGTTAGAAATTACAAATTCATCACAAAGGCACATTTAAAATCTAATTAAAAAATAATATGAGATATTAATGGCATAATATTTTACATGCAAATCATGGTAATATCATCGAGAGTAAATACCATTTATTTTCCAATGTGTAAATTGAAAAAACAACTTTATACAGAGTTTTATAAGTCGTTGCGATGTCGATTCGACAGAAATAAATTCGACACCATTCTATCGTCCCCTTTATTTTTTTAATTAGATTTTAAGTGTGCCTCTGCGATGAATTCGTAATTTCTAACGATTTTTGTTTTTTAATTTCAAATAAAAGAACTAATGAGAGTAGTAAACAATTGTCACCCCTATACATTCTCACCTTTTATAAAAAAAATTAGTTCTTTTCATGAAATAATCCACTTTTAGCAGCAAAACAACAGTTTTCGGCAGTATTCTATTCGGTGCATTAGTTTTAATAACTATTTTTTTTATAATCCCTCAAATTATCATAGAAAAGCCGCGTTCACTTTGGACGATGTTAGCTTTTTTTAGCGCAGAAAACGTCCAAAACTAGTCGATAACCTTTATAAAGTCTATTTAAGTTACAAAGGTTATTGACCGTCTTTGGACGGTTTTCGCGTTAATAGTTTTCAAAAGTAAAACGCTGCCGAAGTCAGCAGCACGTCACGTTGTCGGTGTCATTTTGTAAAGGCCGATTTGTCCAAGGTTCATAAACTCCATTGTGATTGGATGTTTTACTTTTGCGCTTGCGCATTGATGCATCAGCTACTTTTACGTGCGTTCAGAAACTTCTTGTGTCACGAATTTCCTTCGTAGCCGAAACGAAGTTTTCGTTCACCGGTGTCCTGAAAGGTAATGAAAGATTGTGAAAATCGTATTAACCGCGTGTCCTAATTTTTACTTTAATTCTACAACTTATTACGCATTTAACTTAAATCAACCCACTTTTTTTTTCTATATTGTAGTCAACAGATGAAAAGCTATCAACACCATGTTTGGTGTGATCGTTGCAGGCCGCTTTGTAAGTCAACACATGTCGTCTTACTTTTGTGAAATTTAACGTTTTATTTCCCAAACGTCAACCTACATCTTCCTAACCTAATGCATCCTAAAAAAAATATTTTGAAAACAATAAGTTTATTCCTATTTCCTAGAAACTAAGATCTCCTTGTGAACATTACCTATGATGTAACAACTAACATTTTATGGGTTAGCTGCCAACCTCGTTTTTTATTATTTATTTTTAACTGGGATCTAAACCCATGGTCTTGAGCTTAAGTAAAGATAATAAAAAGAACAATTAACAACGTGTCAAGCAATACAAATGATCACGTGTCCCTAATGAGGTCAGCAGCTAACCTTTAAGTACTGTACCCCTTTTGTCATTGACCAAATCATGACCAGTGAACTTTGCATTCATGATAAAAATTAAACAAACTCGCATTTGATTACTGCAGGTACAGACCGATTTTCAGCAAGTTGGTGAAACGCAGTTTCTTATCAATATTCCCGATGCCGATAGTGTGAATCACCTCGTGGTGTTTTTGACCGGCGTACACCCGTTCCCCGATGACATGGGAGGATCAGGTATCGAATCACTCGGAATGCAAAACCTTCTTTTCATCCCAAGATGAACTCGATTCATGAGATGTTTCTATTTTTTTTGTCAGTCTATTTTAGCTGGCCCGATCCCGAAAACCCTCCCGCGTGGTTGCTGTTAGGTCACATTTCTAACTGCAAACCAAGCGCCATCTTCAAGATCGCATCATTGAAAGCAAGTAAATATCATGCCAGTCTTTGTATACTTTTTTCACTTCCAAAAACCTGTTCCTGTAGCGGTTATTTATTTTGAACGCTTACCTTTCAGAAAAGTCCACCAGTCATCCGTTCGGAGTTGGATCCATTTCACACTTTGCGCAGATCGGCGTCGCCGTGGAATCGTCGTCCCAGATAGCGTTGCAAACGACGGTCAACGCGGCGACACCGTCTACCGTGGATTCCTTCACCGAATTTGCCAGCAAGATGTTGGAGAACTTTTACAATTACGCTGCGTCTTTTACAAAAACTGTACCAGATACAACAGACAGTTATGTGCCCCTAAGTTGTCTCCACCAGTGGTTTCAGAATTTCCATCGTCGACTGCAGCAGAATCCCAATTTCTGGAGGAACTGAAAAGTGCTGCCGCGTTATTTTTAATAATCCTATTTTCATTACTGCTAATGTAAAAACAAAACAAAAAACACAATAAATTGATGAGTTATGGTATTACTACCGCAAAACTCGGCAGTTTATGATATACTTTAAGCTGCGTTGCACATGTTGCTGTTATATTTAGCTGTCGGAATGTGTGAAGTGAATGCTTGTATAAATTGATGTACTTCGGTATAAACAATAATTCATAATTAAAGAATGCTGTTATACTTACATTAATCGTTGATGATTAAGTTTATTAGATTAGAAACTACATGAACGTTCAGACTGTTTCCAAGTAGCCGGTAACACTGAATGGTTTTAAAATGCTTGGGAAATTCTGAAAAAATAAAATTTAAAAAAAAAAACAAACCATTAAATTGAACTTAAACTACTTAATTAATAATAATAATAATAGTTTTTTCATAAAAAAGTATTCATTCATTAAGAAAATATTTTTTGGATTGTCAGTATAACTTCTCATGCTTGCAAATTTCAAGCATGGGATAGACACATTTCCCAAATGAACGCAACTTAGTGCCACTATAAAAGCCAGCTAACATGCAATTTTTGGTGTGGCAAGTTGAGAAATTTGTGGAAAACTTGCCAACCAGTTTTCATTGGTTGAGGAAGAAGCCAACATCACAGTTCTTAATAAATTATCCATGTCGTCATACCTGACAACAGCAACTTTTGCATGTGACAAGCTATTCTAGTTACTACGCTAGAGCAAGATCTATTATAATAGATCTTGGCTAGAGCGAGCCCCTGTCTGTCCCCCCTTAACCGACAATCTTTTGGTGTGTCAAGTCGAGCAATTTATGAACCATTATGAAATCAACTTCTTGTCCAACCAATGGAAACTGGGAGGGCAAGAAGCTGACAACACGGCTGTGCAGAAATTGCTCGACTTGACACCAAGAATTGCATGTCAGGGAGCCTTAAAGGGTGAATTAAAAGTACAACTGTTGAGAATATCTCACCAAATTGTGATGGAAATCCCATCAAGGAGCCGATTTCAAGAGGAGTGAAATATCTCAAGCGTGCTTCGTTGAATACCTTCACTTTTTCAGCCTCGACAACTTCTTCGGACGCCAACTTGTATATTTCGGCCCACTGCCGAGCAATAATTAAAAAAAATGATAATGACAATTTCAAACTCACTACAAAAATAAAAATATAATCGGCAAATTCTTCTTACCGATATAGCTTCGTTGAGTTGCAGAACAGAGCCAGCTCCCTCTACATAATGGCCATACCTGGAAAACATGAATTTCGTATTTCATAAAATAAAAGTTGAAGCTGTACACAATTTTTAATTTAAAAAAAAAATATAAATTTAATGTTAACCAATTTCACATTTGATTCATTAATCAAACAATTTTAAAATACCCCATGCATGTACCGAGTGATGAAACACCTGATATTTTGGACACTTACGCTTTAGTGAAGCAACAGGAATTTTTATCGCTGGGTGTGACAACATCTAATAAACCAGCAAATCTTAGAACAACTTTTTGTGGTATTTGATAAACATCGAAAGGTGCATCGTGTTCTAAATAATCTTGTAGGGGTCCAGTTGTGCTATTTCTGTCACTTAGTTGTGTAGCTGCTTGACCAAGGTTATTTGAAATTAATTGGTTAAAATTTCAATAATTAATACACTCTAATAATACACCTTACTTTGATCATTTGTTGACAAGTCATCCTTCAGGATTGGCATATCGTAGAATATCTGTGAAAAAAATAAAAATGTAAAAAAAGTTAATTCGTTTGGCTCACAAACTGTAGAATCAAAATTTTTTATTTTACTTTTGTTCATTTTTTGAATAAATAATTAATTATAAAGATTCACAACATTGCCTGGTCGCATTGAAGAAAGCTGAATTGCATTGGTTTCTGTTTTGCCAACAAATAGTAACGCAACCTACTGTTGGAGATTCCAAATTGAACTGGATTCAAAAGAAATTCCTAAAAAACAACAAAAATAAGAGCCAAAACATATTTAAAAAAGCGCATTCACTTTGAACGCTTACACACTGAAAGCGCTTATAAACCTCCAAATAAGTCGATAACGTAGGGGCTTTGTAAGTTACAAGGACTATCTTTGGATGGTGTTCGTGCTAAAAGCATACAAAGTGAACGCACCTCCAAAGTGTTTAATTATAATAATCATTTTTAGCAAAAAAAAACCTACACCTGAATTACCTGAAATATGTAATTGTTCTCAGTGAGAGCCTTAACAAGATCGTTTCTAGCTTCTGACGTTTCAAATCCTTGAACATTTTCTACAAGTATGTAAGATGGTTTTGGTGACATCCTTCAATAAAAAAGTATAATTATTAATAATATTTTATTTATTTTTAAATATAGCAGTCTACATGACTATTGACGATTACATAGCTACGTATGTGACATATGAAACAGTATTTACAAAAAATTAAAGGCTAATTAAAAAAATTCGAGCTAGTAAAAGCAAAGAAAGACTACAATTTAAGGATAAAACAATATTTACACAAAATTAAAAACTAACAAAATTCGAGCTAGTAAGAACGAACAAACAAAAAATAAATATCGACTCCATCCTTGTTTGGCTACTACTGCATAAGTTACAAGAGTAAAACAAAAATGACATGAGCCATTTCAAGTTTAAAAATTAAAATCTGCAAAGTCATACAGTGCAATATTAGAATGATTGAACCTACTTCCTGATGAGATCGAGAATATGCAGAAATGGTTGTGTCCTCAGATCAGCACAATCTCGTTTCAGTCCATTTCTGAAAAAAGAATTGATAAAATTAAATTGCTGTCATTCGAATGTAAAGTGCTTAAATAAAAATTCACAGTACCTTGTGAATGGTTGACAAGGTGGACTCATCCATAGCATATCAGGCTGTAACTGTGAAAGCATCTCCAATGAAAGTGACTAACAAAAAAATAAATATTGTCATTCTTGTGAATCTTTACAAAGCATGTAGTAGTATGTAATGCCATGTAGTTAACAGAGTTCAATGCCAGGACACAAAGTGTTCTGTCGCTAAACTGACAAAATATGTCATCATGTTCAGATGGCCATTCTAAGCAAAAATGACATGCACCCATAAAACACTATGTGTGTCAATCCAATTTGGTTCCTGAGATATCAACACTTTGTTTTATAAAGCCCTCGTACTAAAACCAATCTGATGACAATCCTACTAATCTGTTTAGTTATTGAACTGAAATGGAACCAAGTTTAAAAATCACTACACAGAATTTTGTCCATATTTTGAAAACAAAGTTGAATCAACACATGATGTGCATGACATTTTTTTGCTCAGAATATCCACCCAAACACACAAGCAGACTTTTGTTCTTTTAGCTAAGCTTAAGTTCTCCATGTTAAAGTAACATCGCTGTCACTTAGCAACGTGAACTCCGAGATTACCGATTTGGCATTGTCCTTCTCATCATAATTTAATAATATCAAACCTCTATATTTCTTTGCAACACAGGTGTGTGGGGAAAGTTATGTCTGTAAACTTCATTAGCAGCTGTGTTGATGTCAACTGCTCCAACGACTTCAAAGTTTGCTCTACTTCCTATTAATGAAACAACACACAGTTTGACAAATAAATGCATATCCAAATCTTAAAATGAAACAACAACAATCTAAAAAATAAAAAAATTACATAAATAAAAACTGGGTCAATTATTTCCTATACAGAGACTATCCAACAGATTGTCACCTTTCAAAGCCATGTGTGCTCCACCGATACCACTGAAAAGTTCTAAAACTCGTAACTTGGAACTAGTACTCTTCTCGGATGATACCTCCTCCATGACCAACAACGGTACGCAATGAAAATATTACTTCAAAAAAGTATCAAAAAAATTACGGCTACTCCATAAAAAATTCAAAATAATTGTCAACTTTGTGGCAGACGACGTGAACAGCGGATCTGCCAGGAACCGGATGTAGCTAGCTAGAAATGGCGATTCCAGAGCCATCCGGTGAGAACTCGGGATTTCCGACTTTTCCTCATCTCCGCTCCAAACAGCGAGAAGAGGAGCTGACTGTGGTTCTTTGGTATCTTGTGGAAACGAAAAAGCCCTCGATTAACTTCTCATACATATAGTTGATTGTTACGACATTTTTGTGTGTTCACGATGGAGACTACTAGCCAGCCTACGACGTTGTTCTATTATTACAACTACATAATAAGCGCAATAACTATCGCATCGTTGATAGTTTTTGGTAATTACCATCATCTTATTTTGCTATCAAAAGACCCACCCATCGTGCGATTAATTCAGTTACATGTGATAATGGTTAATTTTTGTTTAAATTTGCTTTATTCTATTTAAGGTAACTATTATATGCTGACAGGCAAAGGTGCCCGAGTGGACTTTGGATGGTAATATAGTAATATACTGCAACAGTGCAGTGGAATCTGGTTATTATGGATACTGTTATCAATCGGCTATTATTATTGTTATCATTAGGCGGTCCCAAAACGCTTGTTTTATTTATGGTTTGGATTTTCATCGTTTAATGTTATTAGCCGGTTATTATTATCAAAAATCACTGTCCCAACAGGATCATAATAACCCGACTCCACTGTATTATAAATTCGCAATAAAGAATAACTCTATAAGTACTACATGTATTATAGTACCGGGTTGGGAAATAATGCTCGTGTCACCTATTGGAGCATTTTTTAACAGACACTGGGTGACACATTTCTCACCTGAATAATTAGCTACTGGGCCATCAACACTATACAAACGTATACAAAAATGGCCGGTTGGTGCCTTCGTTCAAAACCGAGTACCTACCATTTCCAAACAGGTGCAAAAGAAATGAGATAAAAAAAATGTAATTTTTCGATCTCAAAAGGTGAAATGTCACCAGTGAAATTTCCTTAAAAATAAATGCTCTGTATAGACCTACCCTACGTGCGTTGCGATACTAAAGTCGGTCTGTATTCCAAATTTAGGTTCCTTTCAGAAACTACTCCGTTTATGTGGGCTAACATTGGCATTGGACTGTGTATTTCATTGTCGGTCGTAGGTGCCGCTTGGTAAGCATCGAATGTTGACGTAGGATGTAATAAAATGCACCTGCTGAATCTGAATGGTTTCCATATCAATAGGGGTATTTACACAACAGGATCCAGCATTCTAGGTGGCGGTGTTCGAACACCTCGCATCAAGACAAAAAATCTTATCAGTATCATTTTTTGCGAAGCTGTAGCCATCTATGGCATTATTATGGCCATCATCATCAGTAACCAAGAATCGGTGATTTATATTTTTTTTGCCTAATGTAATTCCATTAATCTTGTACTTACTTACTTACACAATCATTATGTTTTAGTACTACAATCCAGAGACCATGACTGACGAACAGAAAATTAAATACCATTTTAGTGGTAAGTGGGGTTCCAAAACTTTTGATCTGAAACAATGGTAAATTTGAATACAAAAATGTTATGTACATTTTTACAGGTTACTCCATGTTTGGCGCAGGATTGACGGTTGGGTTCACCAATCTCTTCTGTGGAATTTGCGTAGGCATTGTGGGATCGGGAGCAGCGCTTGCCGATGCTGCCAACCCGTCACTTTTTGTGAAAATCCTGATCGTAGAAATCTTTGGCAGTGCAATTGGACTGTTTGGGTTGATAGTTGCAATTATACAGGTGGGCACGTCATACGGCGCATGAATGTATATGATACTGGCATAGTGTGGAAAAAAAAATGGAATGTATCATAGACCAAGTATACCTCACAATTCTGTCGACGTTTGATACCTTTTGTAGAATGCACACTTTGCCAGTACCATATCTGTTGACAATCATGATATCAAGGACAAAGTTTTTAAACTTATTTTTTTCTTACCTTTTCAGAGTTCCAAGGCGTCTATTGGCTAATGTATTCGAGTATAATGGTATTACATAGTGAATGTGATATGGCATAACTCTCTACTGAACAGATTCTGTATATGTTAATCAAGTTATTTGTAGCTAGAAACTCCCGAACATCGCACAATGTAAAAATCGTTGAATTATGCTGTCGATAACATTCCTCATCAAATTTGATGCTACTTAATTTAATTATTTAACTGTTCTAGTCTTGGATACATGTTACAATTCTTGTGTACAGTAATATTTGGATTGTGGGAAAATTTTGTATTGAAAGCAAAGAGAAACACTTGTACATAGACAAAAAGAGTAATAAATGATTTCAGCTGTAACAGCTTCAGTACAAACTAATAACAGATGATTGATTCTTATAAGATAAGTCTAAAAAATAAATAAAAACTTGTAAGATTATCTTACCTTGACTTTTTCTGATTGATGTAATTGTTAACAGCAATGTACAGAATCCAGGCATTCTACAGGATGCCAAACCTGGTTTAGGCAATGTATGAAATTAACATTGGAACAGATACATTCAGCAAGAATTTAAGCTAGGTTTAAATTTAAGTGTAAATTTGGACTAAAATTATTTTTAGCAAGAAATACACATGTATAACGTTGTATAATGTTGTACACTAACCTTAACCTCAGCATTTATGCACAAGATGTTATTTCATACTTTGTAAAAAGAAGCTAGGCATTCTATACAATATCTGAATTCTATAACTTGTCAGTAACGTTTTCCATTTACGCCTGTACCGTTACCCCGGCAAACGATGCTGGCAAGACACTTGTATGACATGAAACTAAAGAGGCACACATGGGTTTACTTGTTGTATAACTGCATGTTTATTGCAATGGTTGCAGTAAACATCTACAGTATGATAAAAATGTAAGATATGTAGGAAATAGGTGAGTTCTTATTCGGTTAATGCTGTTTACACGCAATTCAAGGTATTGACTCACAAGCACACATACTGTTATCCACATTATACACAAACATCTAGAATGTTGACATAAATGCAATCAACATACATACATTCCTGTTCCCAATTATTGGCGACGAAGATGAGAGCCGATTATTCCTCAAAATCACCAAGGTTGAAGTTGATGTTGAAAAGTCGCATTACTCACTCAATAAGCACACTTGCTATGTTGTTCTCAGCAGCAAAAATTGTTAATAAAATATTTTGGCTATCCAATTGTGAAATTTGGTAAATTTTTAGTTCGGGGACCCAAAAAATCAAGGTTATATCCCACCCAGAATTGCATTGTTAATCTGACTAGAATTCTCTGGGTTATGATTTTTTTTCCTTATAAAAAATTTTGATTGGTTTCCTTTCCAACGAAGAGATTAAAAAAATATGGGCTCGCTGTAAATTAAAATTAGCGTTATGCAAAAAAAAAAATAAATAAATTGGTATAAAATTAGTCGAGATAACATATTTGACATGTTAGAAAGATTCGTAGATTGGATTGAGCATTTCACTCTTTGAGAGTAGTGTTATCCTGACCGTTGGTAAAATAGATATAAATACTTAACTGTCAAGAGAATTTTGTGATGGTGTGAATTTCTGTTGTTCATTCTGTGGTGTTTTCGTTTGGTAGGGTATGATCCGCTGCCCCTACTGCATTAAGTTCCTCGTAAGATCTCGAAACTGGCTGTGGCCCCCCTTCTTCATGAAGAAATTGCTGTTGTGGTTTCATGTTCTTACGTCCAAAGTTTTCAATTCGTCTATGAAGATCCTGTTGAAAGGCTGGGTTGGGTTCTAATGGTCCTTTGTCCATCTGACCGTTGGAGTACACTCCATAATTACGAGGCATGTTTTTACCAAAAGAGATGCGAGGTACCAAGAACCAACGGCAGAAACGGGAGCGGTCATCCGACTGAGGAAAGTAATTTTCTGGACGGTGTTTGGAAGAATGCTCTTTGAAGAGGTTCATCACAAAAACGGCCTACCATTAACAAACAAAACAACAACAAAAATATTTTTAAATCAACTAGAACTGATACCTTGATACGTGTCAGTATTTTCCATTCATTTGGTAGAAAAGCAACTAGTACGCAATAGAGGTCTCTTGTCCAACCAGTGATTGATAAACATTAAAACCTCCTGACACAATGCAATTTTTTGTGTGGCAATTGAAGCAATTTGTAGACAACTGTGATGTCAGCTTCTTGCCAACCAGTTTTCAGTGAATGGACAAGAAACTGATCACACTTGTCCTCTCCACTTGTCACATAAAAGATTGTGTGTCACGAGGCTTTTAGATTCTTGGTTCTCAACCTTTTTAAAATTTAAAAATAAAATTTTGCATAAAAGTCTTATTTTAATAAGCTGCAAAAATCATTAAAATGGATATTTCAGAATACAATTTTAACCTAATATGGTATAATGGAAGGGCTCAGGGCGGTAACTGGTCAACATTCACTTTTTAAAATTTTGCCAGTATCAACCAAAAACTGTTTCAAATAAATCATTTAGATACGTCGGCTACAGATCCCTTTACCAATATAGTTTTGGCCAAAAATACTTTACTGGTAATACATTTATTTTCACAGTATAGAAAAATGTAAAATGGAGTGGTCTTTTTGTTCTTAAATCAGTACACAACAAATAATAAAGAGCTGCCGGACAGCTGTGAAGTTAACTTGACCTGTGCATGCATCCAACAGTGACTGTCAGTGCCATCTATGGTAATATTTCAGTATCCGAGCATCAGATTGAAAACTGTTTCTTGCTCCAAAACACAGAATTTCGAAACAATTATACCCATTGAAAAAAAAAGATTTTCAGAAAAAAGTGGAGCTGACTGGTTACTGCCGTGCCCCAAGCCCTTCAATTGCAACTAACAATAACCATGGGCAACCCCTTAGAAAATCTTCGCATCTCCTGGGAGGTGCGACACACTCTCAGTTTAGAATCGCAGGTCTAGATGTAAATTCTGAACATGAATACTTACAAAATAAATAGCTAATGTGGAACCCAGCACAAAACCAGCCAACACATCTTCCCAATGGTTTCGATAATTCATGAGGCTTGAAAATCCAGTCATGACACACATTCCACCTATGAGCAAAACTAGAAGTGGGCGGAGGGCGTAGGTACCATGCATTCGAAGAACACTGTGCAAGTAAATCTTGAAAAAACAAATAAAAATAATCAAATGTTTGATAATAATGGTTGGCAATACTCTTAGTACAAATTGAATGTCTATCTGTAGCATTGAGAGAAACCAATTCTTACGCAAAAAAAACATTATAAACATACCATTGTGTAACCAGCAGTGTAAGATGCTAATGCAGCATGGAATGAAGGAAAGGACATCCTAAAAAAAATAATTAATTAAATCATTTGATAAAATGCAAGAAATAGAAGTTTGTCAAGAAGAAATTGTCGTTACCTAGCATCTCTGGCATACTGATTGAAGCTGTTGGAACAGGCGGCAGTTCCATTCAAAACTTTGTTGTTACTGAGCGAACACAAAAACCCTTGTGGATCGCAAACACTTAGAAAATAGGGACGAGGACGACCAGCCATCAGTTTTATAGCATCTGTGATAATGGAGGTACAAAACGATCCCAAGAGAAAAGTACCTACAACAACAACAAACATTGGTTGTCTTATAAAATCTACCACAGTATTTTATCTTCTTACTGCATTACAAACACGATCACAAAAAAAAAACATACCAATGAAACGTAAAAGTCTTCGAGATGTGAGGCTGATGCTACAAGTCGAGCAATGGGCACGAATGACTTTACGAGGTTTGTTGGAAAATATCCACATGCCAAATTCTCCCAGCACAATCTGCAACGCAATTTTTTAAAACATAAGCTCATTAAAAACATAGATAAGCAAATGCCAAAAACCTTTTTTGAAACACTTTTGTTTTTGTTTTGGCAAAAAAACATTCGTAAATATTGTAAACTAGTACCAGCACAGGTGGAAGAACCAAACAAATGGCAAATAGCACTTCAGAATGAACTTCAAAAATAGCATGACTAGAATTGTCGAATGGGTACTTGAGGCTGGCATCGTCGCAAAAGATCACACGTTCAAACACTGGAAATTGGTCAGTGAATCTGAAATGGAACAATAAACACCAATCAGACAACACTCAATTGAGGCTGTAAATTTCGTTCATCTACTACCACCATAGACTAAGAAGTTAATCTTACAAATTACAATACACATGGAAGCAATGAACTACACTATAACTTCTTAGTCTTTATGTTTCTAAACTCTCTTTGAATCAAGTAAACGGTAACGATTTAAAGTTCGGTAACTTTTTAAACAAAGAAAGCCATAGTAAAATGTGTATGCTGTGTAACAAACTTAATACTCCAAAGTAAAAGTAAAGATACCTGAGAAAATAGGCCAAAACAGCCAAACATATGAGCACCAAAGCTTCGAGGAGCAGCACAGGGGCCAAAAAATAGTTAATGCGGGGGCGTCCGTCGCCCCCTGGGTTGACTTGCGCAGTCTCCACGTCCGTCACGTCAGGAGGCTTTCTCAACATTCCCTACTAAACCCCGCCACCTCTTCTTCTTGTCCGAAACAGCCAAACTGACCCTGCAAAATAATAAAACATAATATAAGTTTAAAGAAATTCAAGTCCACATTCCACTTGACCAAAAAGCATTAGAAATTCATTTAGAGTGGATTTCCAAGCTGGACCAGATTCTTCAAGAGTATGCAACTGATGAACAACTGTGTATCATGTACCGGGTGGTAGACCAAAAGTTTTTGTCAATGTATAAAAATGTGTCTACAGTCATTTGGAGAGAAGATATCCTTTAGTCTTAGATTTCTAAGTCGATCTCAAAATAGGAAAAAAATAAATTAAAATGGTCGTCCGAACTGGTGGACGACACATGGAACTATTTCTCAACAATTAAAAGCTAAGTTAAAGCAAATTTTTTCCATTTTAAATCGTGAGGTGGAGGTATTATAAAACGAAGACAGTTGCGTTTTGGTCACTTTTTTTCTGAATATGTTTTGTTCAAACACCCACCCCACAACACTCACCTCCAGATGACTGTAGAAACAGAAAATCATACATTTTCAGAAAGACAATGGAGTGAACTTTAATTCAGTGTTCATTTTGACAATATGCAGCCCAGCCCTAACGAGATATTTAATATTTTCATACAGGAGCCAAAACGTTTGACTCACCCGGTATATGATGAAATTAAATTTCCTTATGATGATGATGTTAAGCGGAAAATTATATGACATGAATGCGGTATTATATCTGATGAACAAGAGAAAGCATCCCAATTCAGTCATGTCACCATGTGTGTATAGGGATTCCAATGAGAAAATAATGCAATAAGCAAGTATCCCATCTACACACAATGCTTCAACTTGGCACTACAAATAACGATTTTTTGTTCAATCGAGTGATTCCTTGGTAGTTGATTCTTAATCGATGGAATAACGGCCAGAAAACGTAAAAGATAGAAACTCCACCCTCGCATTCAACTAAGAAAATATTTATTACATATATATACAATAATACAACCAACATTCTTCGTGCGTGTGGCCATGACATTCATTAACAACCCATTTTCTTTCACATATAAAATTCATTTATTTCTCTCTTCAACTTTTTAATACTGGATGATTATGAGGACCCACAAAGCGTACTCTCCCTCGGTTGAACGCGACAACGAGAATGGATGCTTCCTTTCAATTCCCCCCCTCCGTCTAAATCCCCCCATCTCCTGGCACGCGCCATGCACGAGCCATAGCCCCCCTCTCCTTTTTTTTTTCTCACCCCCTCCCCCCTTACCACATTTTCCTCTTCGATCCTATGTCAATTCTATAGCGCGCGACACTATTACAGATGTCCTTCTTATAGCAACTAAAACTGCATCAGAAATGACCTAGTAACTACTTATTCAAGACTTTCTAAATCTTCACTGTTCCTACTTCATTCTGCATTTTCAACACATGGTCTGGTTTTTAATATTCGATATATATATTATGCATTTTTTAAAACTTATCATGTCCCGTATGTTTTCTCCTAAAGTTTAGATTTTTTTGTTGAAAAAAATAATCAGTGAACAAAACTGAAATGCTGGCAACACGTGTTGTTGCTTTTTTTGAGGGTATAAGCACAAGAGGAATGAACTTACAAAATAATATATCCCACTGAAATTAACAAAAAATTTCAACAAAGACATTCCCAATGTTAACTGTATTTTCCATCCTTAAGACTGACTGGAAAATAAATTAAAGGCTTGGTGTAAAAGTGTAACAGTAACATTTTTACAATTTTGAAGAAAGCACATTTAAAGATCTGAACTTGCCTTGCTGTCTATGGGCTACTTCACACTTCTTGCACTAATAACTTTGCACAATAGTTGTTTTGCTCAAAATTGTGCATTAGGAAAATGAAATTTCACCTAACACATCTTCTATAGGCCATTTTTGACACAAAATATTACTTAACACCTTTTCACACCAGGCCCTTCAAATAAACAAACATACAATTTGAAGAAAAAAAAACAAAGCCAAGCTAACAAATGACAACTAGGTTAAACAATATTACATCCCACTGTCTAACAAACGATAATTTTGATTTTACAGTACCTTCACTCCATGACATCATAGAACAACTCAAACAATGTCAATCCCAAAAATAAATAACAGTTTAAAAAATATATATATAAAAGAATCGATTTTGTTGCACCATTTTCACGTTCTTTGGCTCCAACAACACTAGTCAGTCAGTCTCGGTCTGTTTAGGTGTTGGCTGAGTCAGCGCACGAAACGGGGGCATAATATACTATACTGTACTGTGTTGTTGTATGTATTTCACGCTATAGCCTCCTCCACTCTGCTTTTCCTACGTTGTTGTCGATAGACAGACTGGTTGCCACCCTCTTCTTCATATTGTCACGAAAAAGACCCCCTCTCTTTCTCACCAACGGGACCCACGATTCATTTGTTTCACTTCCATCCCCTACCTCCATTGGATACCCTTTTAAGCCCTTTGGTGCTTGGCCAGCTGTTCAACAAAAGAGTGTTTGACTTTCTAGTCCTGAACAGAACACATTGAAATGCCTTTTTACCACACGTTTTTTTAAAAGACATAAGAAAACAAAAGGAATTCAGTAAATGTCGGATAAAGTTAAGTCTTCATGGAAAAACTTAGGAAAATGCTCGTCTCTGTGCATGTAATAAAACAAACTTAACAAAAACACAGTTAAACTACTTAACCATTGTACACGGTTAAAAAAATATTTCCGATAGTTTAAAAGAAGCCCATCATTCGGAAGCATCATTAGTGACCATGTCAATGGTACCATTAATGCTAATTCGTGTTCTGTCATTGCTTGTCTTCTTCAATTTTAATGTCTATTGGCCGTTACAGCTGATTTACTTTGATACAGTGGAATCCTATTATTATTATAATCACGGATAATGTTAATAATCGATTCTTTTGAATTGCCTGCCGTTAAAATAAAAATAAATAAATGATCGGTTATTGTTATCATTATCAGTCAGTCCCAAGACATTGCTTAATGATTTATATCCCATCGTTTAATGTTATCAGCAGGTTGTTGCTGTCAAAAAGGACCAGTCCCAACGTGATCACAATAACCGGCTTCCACTGTTATTATTATTTTCCAATGTTACTCATGGAATAAATAGGCATCCGCCAAAAGAAGGAGTGACAAGAACACGGGTATTGTTTTAACGCTTGCTGGAGCCAATAAGAATCTTGCACTTTTTAAGTTTCAACACAAAACCAAAATCGAATAAATAAATAAATAAATAAAAACGAAACCCATCCATTATCATTATGACATAGACCCAAAACGTGAAAACTGGTGACTTCCACCTCATCCAGACGGTTCAATGACTGCTTAACAACAACAATACAAAAATCGATAACAATTCGGCCTACCTTGTGTTTTTGGTAAAGTCCGAACCAAACAAGCGTGCAATGGAGAGAATCGTGCCAAACGTTTCCAAAATTTTGTGAAGGTTGCTGTATAATGATGATTATTTTATTTTTTGGCTGTTGGCTGTTGGAGATGGATGCTGGCTAGACAGAAGCAGCACCAAAAGGAGAAAGCAGTCCCAACGCACAGAGATGGCTGCTGGCTGGACGGATAGATGGATAATGATGACGACTATCACTGTTGGTGCTTCTCCATTGGTCGTTGCCTCACCATGTTCTTCCATCTCCTTGACAACGAACATCCCCCCCTCCCCTCATGGGTA